>PVJL010021455.1:0-10585 GCA_004026885.1 Lyroderma lyra
CACACACGCACACACAGACACAGACACGCACACGCACACACAGACGCGCGCACACACACACGTGCACACACACAATGTTTATTGACTTTCCAAATTGTGATCCTAATAGGTAGGACATGAACCTTCAAATTTCTGAGAGCGCGTGTTACAGTTAACTCTTCCAGTTAGGGATTTTGTTTATGTCAAAGTGGGATTGCTGGCTCCTATGGCAGTTCCAGTTTTAATTTCCCGAGGAGCCCCCATACTGTTTTCCATGGTGCTCTTCCTGCAGTTGTAAAGCACCCCCCACCGCCAGAAAAGCCTTTGGTAAAAATCTGCTTTACACCAGAGCTTTTCGTGTACTGGGGGGGAAGTAAAGAAAAGAGGGTCATCACAGGGGAGAGAAAACAGGACGTTGCGGTAATAAAGACTCCGAGTCACACACCCGGTTCCGGGCATGAGGCGGTCAGACGAATGGGAACTCGTGGAAGCCTCCGCGGGAGACTCCTTCCCACCGAACGTGGAGTTCGTTCTCAAACCGTTCCACCCGCATGCAAGTTGTAGGTACTCAGACGGCCTGGGGACTGCAACGTAGTGGCTAACACCCAGCGCCACGTGTGCAGTGCGCCCGCCCCTGTGATTCCAGGCTACCGACAGGTTAGTGATCCTTCAACTAACCTGGGCCGGGCGGAGCCTGGCTCTCGCCAGATGAGACGAGCCAACCACGGCATCGCCTCTGCGCCGCTGTGCAGGTCCTGCAGCTGCTTCACCCAGATTTTTCCTTTAATTCTGTCCACAACCCTAGGAGGGTAGGTACCGGTATTATCTGCATTGTACAGATAAGAAAACTAAGGCCAGAAAGGGCAAGCCTCGCAGCTCTCATGTGGTGGCCTTGGGCTTGGAACTCAGATTTTCCTGGTTCCAGAGCCCACGTGACTCGCGGCTAAGTGGACTCCTCTCCAACCCCCAAACCATGCGCTCCTTACATGATTTTAAGTTCTCATATTCTAAAATCCAGGAAACTGGCAATGATTCTAAACTCAGGTGCCTGAGTTCTGCAACCAAGGCTTTGATCAAGAATGCTGTGCCCCCTTTATGTGGAGGGACTCAAGCCCCGCATCCCAGAAACCCCGGCCAGTCCGGGGGCAGGAGCCCGCGGCTCCCACGTGCACCAGGCCTCAGCAGCCACTGGTCAGAAAAGACAGGACCCTGAGGAAGCAGCTCCTGGCCTCCGCCCAAAGCTCTGATCACGTCCCTCTTACTGGCTCTTCCAAACTTGAAATCCTTGCAGCCATGTCCATTTCTGCCCACTGCTGCAAGTTCTAGACTCTGATTCTGTGTGTTCACAGAGAGCATTGCTGTAGGGGTGGCATCCTGGGCTGGTTTTCCCAACGTGGCTAGAACTCAGCCTGTGTCTTTCCCACCATTAAATGTTTACCGCCACTTCCTGCCCTGGGACCGTCCAGGCAAGGCCTTCTGACAGTGCCCCTCCCCCTCAGCGGCTACTCGGGCTCCACCCCCAGGAAGTCCTGTGTGTGTCAAAGACAGAGCGAAATACCGTTTCCAGAGCTCACTTCTCTGCTCACGAGGCCAAAGCGAAAACTGTGTAACGTCCCAGGGCTGTTACTAGGATTGAATGGGAGAATCCCTGCCCACAGCTGTGCAGTGCCTGGCGCTGGGGAAGAGCACAGTAAGTGGCAGCTGCTGCTATCGTTCAACACGGACGGGAGCTGGGTACACTGCATCAGTTGTGTGGTGTCGGACACATGAAGTCAGGTGTCAGGTGCTGGTCTGCACAGCTTCTAATCTATGCAAAAGGTCTATTACGAAGTCCGTTAAATGTCACTAATGAAGTCAGGAAGTGACCAGGGCACAATTCTCCACTCCATCAGTTAATAAAGACACCTGGTCCTGACTGTTAAGATGGTTGCAGAAATCCCTGGCTTCCAGCAGGGATGGGAAGGCCCTCTGGCCCTCCACTGCTGCCTGGGTCTTGTCTTTTTCCACCTACTGCGAAGAACTCCAAGCAAAAAGTTTGCCCGGCTCCCCAGGAGCCCCGAATCTGGCCAAGCACCATCTGAGAATGCAGCTGACAGAGCTGCCCCCGTATGGACGCTGGTTTACTAACGCCTGACTGCAAGGAGTTCCAACTGGGAGGCGGCTGCTAGAGCATCACTCTGTGGTCACAGCCCTCTCTGAGGGCTTTCGCTTGAGCTCTGACCGTGTCCAGGCTGGCAGGTCCCCTTTCCACTGGGTCAAGTGCCCCCATGGCCCTGGGGTGGCTACTTGTCCCCCTCCCAGGCCCCCTTTTCCACTCACCCCTTTAACGTTAACATTTCCAGGAATTCTCGTCTCCAGTCTTTCTTCCCACCCCTGTGCTCTCCCAGTAGGAACTTTGGGCCATTCCCACAGCATTCGTCACCTTCTACACACCAGCAAGGCTCCCAGATCGCGGTGGCCCTGGGCTCACACTCCGGATTCCATTTGAACATTCCTACCAGGGATCCTCAAGGCCCCTCTAACTCCACGGGCCCTGGAGGAAAAGCCAGTAACTTCTTTCTTTCCCTGCACTCTGTCCTCCCCAACCTGCTTCCTGTGTTGGCATAGCAACCAGGCTCCCGTGTTCTCCCCCTCAACCTTCACACCTGGTTTCTCATGTTCAGTTGGTCAGCACATTGTCCTGATTCTATCTGCAAAATCTCTCCTCGGCTCCTGCCTCCTTCATCCCACTGCGCCTGTCTCCAACCACCTGTTCCCAGTGTTCTTTTTGCTCCAGGAACGCCTGTCTCCAATCCAGGAAGCCTTTGCTGACGTCTGTCAGCCACCTGCCACGTGCTGGGTGCTCTACTCAATGCTTCCCATGAAGTATTCCATTTAATCCTTATGGCAATTTTGGACATTGGTGTAATTATTCCCATTTTACAGATGGGAAACTGGAGGCTGCAAGAGACTGAGTTCCAGGTGCCAGAATATGTGAGAGGCAAAGCCTGAATTTCTACCTGGGAGGCTGTCCCGGCCCGCACCTGGGCTTCCCGGGCCCCCCCACCCCCACACTACTGAACCCCGATTCTGAGTCTCCCACCACATCCCCCACTGACTGAGATGCAGTCCCTGGTTTTCAGCTGTCCGCTGAATTTCTCCACCTGCTAATTTATCACTTACCGGGTTGTGACAAATTATCCTTACCCACATGCCCACCCCCACCACCAACTGACCAGTCTCCTCAGTGGGGACCCGCTTTGTTTATCTCTGTAACCCCGAGAACTGGCAGAGTGCTTGCCTGACAGAGGCAGCCTCAGTGAACGTTAATCGGACAATAAACCCGTCCCCCCCGGGTGCTTTGCAGATCCTGGGAGATGGGCGTCTTCAGACTGTGAGACACGCCCTTCGGGAAGCGCACGCGCCTTGGAGTCTCCGTTCAGGGAATGGAGATCATCAGATGACTCCATCTACAGATGTTCCTAAAAGGATTTTTTCCTTTTTTTTTTTTTTTTTTAAATAAAAACAACCCGTAAAAATGGTGTTGACAGTTTTGACAGCAGATGACTTGAGACCCAGAACATCTAGACCTCACTTCCCCTCCAGGTGCACATGTCCTCCTGTGGCCTTGGCTGTGGGAACCGTCTGTCCGGGCTACATGCACGCGGAAAGGTCCTGAGTTCAGGGCCAGGCCCCTGGCCGGAAGGAGCAGAAGGCTTTTGACCTCAGGCTCGGCAAACAAGCCTCACCTCTCTGTCTGGCCTCTGCCTTCTATTTCCCGCTCCCCCAGGCCACAAATGCACACCCTCCTGGGACACTACCCACCCAGTCCCACATGCTAAGTTAGGGCCCCAGCCAAAACTCAGCGGGTTGCGAACACATAGGCAGAGACCAGGCAGTGTGAGGCCCAAGCAGGCCGGTTATTGTACAGGGAGCACTACATTGGAGCCTTTTACCTCTGGGTCACTAGTTCAAATCCAGCCAGGCCTCGCCTGACAGAAAATCATTATGGGCTCTGCGTCAGACAGCTTGACAGATGGAAAATGAGTTTCCGTCTCCATCCAGCAGGCAAGTGTCCACATCACCCTTGGCACTAGACGGCTCTGGACTCTGTGGAGACAGAGTAGAAGTCATGGGACAGTTGCCCGGGTCTCAGGCAGGTCCCTGAGGTCAGCCTGAGCCTGCATGTCAGCATTCTCCACATGGGAGTCTGACAGCTCCCTCATCTCACCCCTTTCATGAGCGCTTTATTAATCTGGTTGTTTGGTTCTTTCCTCTGAAGACGTTGTCTAACAAAGTGTAAAGTAATGAAACAACTGAAAATTTTATATACATATATCCGATTCCGCAGCATTGCAAACAGCCAAAATCACAACAGGAAAATATCTGATTTTTTTTCCCTGGGCAGGGCTGGGCAGGGCAGGGCAGGGCAGGGCAGGGCTGCTGAGTGTGCCCAGTGGGAGGCGTGGGGACACTGGTGGGGCAGGCTGGGCACCACAACTTCACCACAGGTCGCTCCCGATGAGGGGCGCCGGGGCACAGTTCCCTCACTGGGGTGGCTTGTTAGTCACCTCACCTCTTCCCTCTTAGAATGGCCTAAGCCGGTGTGAAGGCTTTCCAGGCTCGGAAAGACCTTTCTTCCCTCCTTGGGCACAGACAGGCCTTCCCAACCCCTGGAGACCTACATCCTCAAAGGTGTCCTTGTTAACCTCCCCAGAGGTGGCTGCAGGGTCCTCCCTCTTGAGTCACCCACGAAGCACCCAGTCCTCCCAAGACCCAGTGGCTCCGGACAGAACACCTTCCTCCACCCCCAACCCCCATGGACGTGGGTCCATCCCCTGCAAGTTCGCTCTCTGAGGATTCCCTTGGCCAGCACGGGGCAGAGGACACTGTCCCTTCTGTTGGAGATCGACTGGATCGCTGTGAATGTCACGGCCCTTTAGGGTGTGAGCGAAGAATCCCACGACTCCAGAGCTCACCTGGTGGGACCCTCTGAGCCATGTCTACCAGCAAAGAACCAGGGAACCCACCGCCACATTTCTGTCCCTGGGAAACCTGCTTCCTCCTCCCCACTCTGCGTCCCTCCAGCCTGCTCGGACACAAGTGGGGCCGCCAGACCTGAGCGCAGTGTCCCCCCACCGCCGGGTCCGGTTCAGGAGAAGAGACCGGCCCGGAGCTCAGCCTTCGCCCCCGCTCCCTGCCCCCCACCTTCCCACCCCTCCTCAGAGTTCCCTAAAACAGAAGCAGCCCCCGAACTCCGAATGTGCATTTGCGCTCTGCTCCCCGCTCAGACACCGGGTACCACTAAACAGACGGCCCGCCGGGCCGCGCCGGAGCCGGGGGCGCAGGCCGACACAGCGCCCGCCCCTGCGGGCTTGCCTCCCCGGCCGGCACGAGCGGGCTCCGGACGGAGCGTAGCGAAAGGCGGCGCCGCCCGGCACCCCCGCGGAGCGCTCCCCGCCCCCTGCACCCGCTCGGCGGCCGTCGCGGCGGAACCCGTAGCGGCCACTTGGGCCGCCCGCTGCTCCCCGGAGTTCTCGAGCCTACTGTCCCGTGCGGCCCCTTCCCCGCCGCACCCCACGCCGAGGCAATCGGGAAGGAGAGGCCCGCGGCGCACACCCCGGGACAGGGAGCCGCCCGCCGAGGATGGCCAGGCTGGCTGCCCACGTGTGGGAGCGCGCGGAGGGCCGAGGTCAGCGAACGGGAAGGGTCCCCCAGAGGCGGAGCCTGCAGCGAGGGGTGGTCGTGGGCCCCTGGACGCCCCTCCCCCGATCCCGGGGGCTTCCCACGGGGGCAGGCGCCCCCTGTGCTCTCGGCCTCCTCCTGGAGGAGTGAGGGGCGGGTCCGAGTAGGGGCGGCAAAGGGCTCGCTCGCCCTGACGCACGGAGCGGCTATTGGGGAGGAAGCGCCCCATTCACACGTGACACATGGCAGCTGCTCGATGAAGCATTACAGGAGAAAGTGACCAACTCGGACCCCGGCCCCGCCACTGCTCTGCGCCCTGTGGACCGCCCCTGCCCCGGGGTTTGGATCCCGTCTCTGAGATGGGGATGGCGATGTTGGAATACCCACCTCGCGGAGCTGCTCCCAGGACAACGTGGGGTCACTCACAGAGTGAATGATGTCAACTCTCACGGGTGACAAAAATGTCAGGGAGGGGAAGGATGGGGGCTACGTATCAAGTAAGCCCCAGAATTAAGGTTTCGGTGGCCTAAAAGCAGGTCTAATTTTCCCATGGACAGTTCTCAATTAATTGAATAAGAAATCCAAGTTGTAAGACTGATTTTCTTCCCACCAATGGAACTCAGTAGAGCTTTTTTCTTTGGGGGTGGAAAAAAATTTGTTTTTCTAAATTGAGCTGGGGTGGGGTGGGGGGAGCCGTCCACTGGCGGCCTAGACAGCGCTGGCTACACAGAATGTGCACAGCGCCCCTCCAGCACCAAGACTAGGTCTTATTTACACTTATTTACATATCGAGCGAGATCTCCATGGCTGCCTGCCCGGAAGCCCTATTTTTCATTGTTTGCCGCCCCAGCTGCCCCTCTGCCCCTTCCTGGCACTTTTCTGAGGACTTCCGGCCACTGCTGCCTTGGGAGAGAGGCGGAAGACGAGACTCCTTGGAGGGGATCTCAGCAAAGGCTGAACTCAAACCAGAGGCCCCCCCACATACAACACCTCAAAGCCCCTTTCCAGAATGGTCCACCTGGAGGCCAGGGCTGGTCCCCTGCGGAGTGGAGGGGACTTGGGCTCTGGCCCGTGGCCCAGCTCCGCGGCTTGGCCAGCTGCATCCCATGTGGACAAAAGGACAGGGGAAGAGGGCAGCAGCTGCCTGCGTGCCTTCCAGCCTCCTCTCTAGCTCGGCTTCTGGAGGAATTCGCAATAGTTTCCAGGGAAGGCAAAGGGCTTGCCCTGAAATTTGGATAAGCTGAGGGCTTTTTTGTTTTGTTTTGTTTTTCGTTCTTTCTAAAAGCAACATTTCCTAGACAGAGTATTAAAATACACTGGTATATTTATAAATATTTTCCAAGAGTGTCCTCTAGTGGACACGTGTAGGAAGTACAATCAAGGGACTTGGATCCCAAACTCCTAAAAATAAAGCACGTCTGAGTGAGACTGCCTTCACACGTGATCTGAAAACGTATCAGATTTCTTCCACGAGTCCATAAAATGTCTCCTGGCCTTCAGTGGACATGAAAACTGCCTTCAATCTTTAAAAGGAAATCGTGCTCTACTTTTGGAACTGGAAGTCATGTTACATGTAGGGTATTTTGAAACTTTTAAGTCCAGGAAAGTGTGGAATGGGACGATGGAAGAGATGCATTGGTTATATTCCCAGGCTGTGCATGTGTTGCTGGCCCAGTGCTCTTATTTTGGCTGCAGAGGGAGCCAAGGCTGCATCTATGTCCAGCCTAAAAGGCCACACACACTGCTGGGTTTTTTACCTTAGAGGATGTGGGACAATGAGTCATTTGTGCCTCTTCCTGGTTCTTCCTGGCCAAGGTCAGCTTTCCCACTGGAACCAAGCAGCTTGGCGCAGAGCCTGAGCTGTCTGGAGCCTTTCAATGGTGCAGAGCCCAGAGGGAGGGTGTGGCCCCACCACACTCCCCGCCAAAGGCCGGGGTTCAGGCTCCCAGGCCGCCCTTGTCCAGACCAAAAACCTCATTCACTCTTCTCAGTTCAGCGAGAAGGGCCTCCTAGTGGAGACCTGTGGAAATAACCAGTCCTGAATAAAGGTTTCCACGCAGAATTCTGTGAAGAGAGTCCACTTCTGATCATTCTCACTGTCTCTGGTGAGCTTTCCAAAAATTGATTAAATTGTATCTGTCAATAGTTAGAGTCCAACTTATCTTGTAAATACTGCTACTATTGCTAGTGATAAAGCTGGTGCCGTTCATTTATTTCTCCATCAACAAATGTATTTTGAGCACCTACTCTGTACCAGGCACTGTTCTAGAGTGACCACCAGAATGGACTAGGCCCTGATCTTGTGCACATTACAAGCCAGTGCAGAGATAGATGACCAACAAGCAAATATATTATTTTGAGGCTACCAAGGAAACTAACAGAGTGTAATGAATAGCAAGGGGGTACTTACCCAGATGAAGCGTTTGGGAACACCTCTCTGAAAAAGCACCTATTATGTGCCCGTTATTTACTGTCAGGGGTTGAGAGTGCAAAGATAAAGACAGTGCAGTCTGTTTCTTCAAGGAGCTCAGTGTCCAATGGTGAAATGATCATTTCATAGGATTTCAAAGATCTACTGCTCACGACAAATATGCCCATTTTGTAGACATGAAAACTGCATTTCAGAGATACAAGAGGACCGAAAGGACTTGCCCAAAGTTGCACGGCTCACTGGTGGCACTGTCAAGATTTGAACTAAGGCCCGTCTTATTTCTAAATATCTTCTTTTCTTTTCCTGTGCCATGTTGCTTGGAGGAAATGGGGATAAACCATGAAATCCCAACATCTCTTTCCATTCACGGGTTTCTTATGGGCCTACTGCTCTGGCTCCTGTGGAATGACAGCACACTCCTCCCCAACATCTGGCTAAAATAGTCTTATGTGAGTCAGGGAAGGACCAACACGATGCAAGAGTCCACCAATGGAATGTGTTGCTTCGGTCGCCCTTGACAATGCACAGTCTGGCGGGTGATTTCAGACTCCCTCCGCCTGAAATGATGCCGGTGAGATGCTCCTCCACCAAACAGACTCAGGTCTGTCCACGCCCAGGGCCCCTCCGCACTGTCTCTTCCTGAGGCAGCTCTCATGCAGCCACCAAAGGCACAGGTCTCCTGACTCTGGGAAAATGTCGCCCTCCACTTCTGCTAAACTCATCACTGACCCTGAGCAGGAACAGGAAGGAAGGCAAGGCCACAAGAAGTGACCCCTGGCCATTCCTCAGCTGCTGGTGGCGAAAGATAACCCACAGCGGGCTGCCTGCAGACGGCAGCATGACGCTTGGAGCCTCCTCTCCTCCGAAAGCCGAGTTTCATGCCAGCTCCCCCCAGGACAACAGAAGAGGACAATCGGATCAACCTCTTGGGTGACAGGGTCTTTGATTTTGTGTCAGCCAACTAACCTGGATCCTGGGGAAATAGTTTCCTCAGAGCAGTGGTGTCCAGCCTGGGTTCTCAGCCCCCCAGGACATCAGAGAAGCATTTTTGATGAGTGACAGAGGGACGAGTAAAGGAGAAATGGGAGCAGGAACAGCAGTGCTCTGATCTGATTTACACTTCGGGCTTCCATTAAGAGCGGAGTCCTTTTGCAAAAGGGCTTCTGGTGCCGTGAGGGAGGGAGGAGACAGATTGGGTGAGGGCTGGATATAGTGACCTTGAAGTTGGGAACCTCTAGGGCCCAGCTTTGAAACCAGGGGCCATGCGCAACCTGCCATTGGCTGGCTCCTCTGAGGTGGGACGAGGCCTTCCTTCCCTTTGCACTTCACCTCCACTTGGCACGTGCTCAGTGACTGTTCACCTCGGTGATCTGAGCTCATCCGGACTCCAGGTGAGGCTCCAGCTTAGGATGTGTTGTGTTTAGCCCTTTCGGCCTAAGCTCTGTTTTGTTCCCTTGCTCCCTGATGGTCAACCTCTCATCTTCCAACAGCCCCAGAGAGGACTGGAGGCAGGTTCGAGGGCTTTCCTCCGGGACTGAGACGATGCCCTCGGGAAGCACTGCCTGAGGACAGGGCCGCACGCTGCACCCCACGCCGCCCCGGGGCTGGGCCCACGGTGCGAACTCTGCTCCACGCTCACGAAGGAGCAGGAGCACGGTGCGCGTCTCCTTGCTCCCAAACGATGCAAGACGGCGGCGGGCCTGGCCATGTGGCTCTTGGAGGCCCGGAAGGTAACTCCCGCCCGTCCGAGACCTCTGTGAGAGACCGCTATCTCTCATGGAAATGTTTCCCCCCTTATTCTTTCGTCTACTGAGTCTGTGCTCGATGTCTTCCATGTGCCAGGCACCATACTAGGTGCTGGGGACACGGCAGAAAGTAAACACACCAGAGCCCCTGCCCAGGTACGAGAACGTGGAGCAGCAGCTCTTAGCTGGGGCAGCAGACACGTGGGTCACCCGAAGGCTTTCAGGACCCCGGATGTGGCCCGCACCCCGGAACTCGGCCTGGGGTGGGCTTTCAGGACCCCGGATGTGGGCCGCACCCGGAACTCGGCCTGGGGTGGGCTTTCAGGACCCCGGATGTGGGCCGCACCCCGGAACTCGGCCTGGGGTGGGCTTTCAGGACCCCGGATGTGGGCCGCACCCCGGAACTCGGCCTGGGGTGGGCTTGAACCAGGTGTCAGCGCGCCTGTGTGAAGGGTTTGGGGCTGGATGAGGGGCTCCGAGGCGCCCTGCAGAAGCGTCTGGGCTTTCCGGTGGTGCCGGGGACCCTCTCCGCCTCCGGACCTTGCCCTGAGGACCAGGCTGGGGAAAGGGAAAGGCCGCCACGTGCCGTCGGTGTCCTCCAGGGTTTCAGCCCAGCTTCCGGCTTTACTTCCGCCCCTTGTTTCACGCATCAGGAGTCTGAGAGCAGGGCTGCCAGCTCAGGGGCCCGCGTGTCCAGGACACGGGCCCGTCCTCCGCCCGCCTCCCCGGGCCGCGCGGCCGCTGCCGGCGGCTACCCCTCCCCCCC
>PVJL010021456.1:0-10579 GCA_004026885.1 Lyroderma lyra
GGTCATACGTTCTTTATCTTTGATTTTGTTTATGTGGTGTATCACATAGACTGATTTTCATATGTTGAACCCTCCTTGTGCTCCTGGGATGAATCCCACTTGATCTTGATGTATGATCTTTTGGATGCATCGCTATATTGTGTTTGCTAATATTTTGTTTAGAATTTTTGCATCTGTGTTCATCAGAGATATTGGTCTATAGTTTTCCTTTTTGTGTTGTCTTTGCCATGCTTTGGTATTACAGTAATGCTGACCTCCTAGAACGAGTTAGGAAGTATTGCTTTTTCTTTCATTTTTTGAAGGAGGCTGAGGAGGATAGGTGTTTATTATTCTTTGAATGCTTGGTAAAATTCACTCGTGAAACGATCTGGTTCATGGCTTTTACCTTTCAGGAGAGTATGGATAGTCATTTTAATCTCTTCACTATGAATTGTTCTATTTAGATTATCGAGATCTTCTTGGTTCAATGTAGGTAAGCTATAAGGTTCTAGAAAATTGTCCATTTCTTCTAGGTTGTTAAATTTAGTGACATAAAGTTCTTCATAAGATTTTCTTATAATCCTATGTATTTCTGTGGTATCAGTGGTAATTTCTCCCTTTTCATTTCTAACTTTGGATATTTGTGTCCTTTCTTTTCATCCCTTGATTAGTCTCACCAAGGTTTTGTCAATTTTGTTGACTTTCTCAAAGAACCAGCTCTTTGTAACATTCATTTTTTCTATTTTCCTCCTGTTTTCTAATTGGTATAGCTCTGCTTTAATTTTTATTATTTCTTTCCTTCTGCTGACTTTGGGGTTTGTGTGCTCTTCTATTTCTCGTTCTTGAAGATGGTATGTTAAGTTGTTTCCTTGTGATTTTTCTTGTTTCTTAAGACAGGCCTGTATTGATATAAATTTTCCTCTTTTCATTGCTTTCACTGTGTCCCAATAATTCTGTTATGTTGTGTTTTTTTTTTGTCAGTAATTTGTATATATTTTTTAATCTCATCTTTTATTGTTCTTTTATCCAGTCCTGTTTCAATGAGCTGGATATTCTCTATGTATATGTGTTTTTTTCTGCTTTCCTTTTACAGATGATCTCCACTTTCAAAGCATGGTGGTCTGAGGATACACATGGTATAATTTCAATATTCTTGAATTTGCTGAGGCTACCTTTGTGTCCCAGCATGTGGGATATCTCTGAGAATGTTCCATGTGCACTAGAAAAGAAGGAATATTCTCCTTTTGCTGAATGAAGTGCCCTGCAAATATCAATTATGGCCAATTGCTGTTATGTGTCATTCAGTACTGATGTTTCCTTATTTATTTTCTGTTTGGATGGTCTGTCCATGGCTGTTAGTGCGGTATTTAAGTCTCCCACAATGATTGTGTATTCATCAGATTCTCCTTTCAAATCTGTTAGTAGTTTCTTTGTCTATTTTGCTGCAACCTGTTTAGGAGCATATGTATTATTTAGTGTCAAGTAATATTGTTGTTGCATTGTGCCTTTTATCTTTATGTAAAGTCCGTCCTTGTCTTTTACTATCCTCTTTAACCTGAAGTTTATTTCATTAGGTATAAGTATGGCAACTCCTGCTTTTCTCTGGTTACCATTTGGTTGAAGCATTGTTTCCCATTCTTTCACCCTGAATCTGTGTTTGTCCTTTTGGCTGTGGTGGGATTCTTGGAGACAGCACATAGACAGATTCTGTTTTTGAATCTAGTGTGCTACTGTGTGTCTTTTTAATGCTGGTTTCGGTCCATTAACATTTAGAGTGATGATCAATATAGGAGGATTTCCTTTGACCATTTCTTATTTCTTTGTTTGATTTGTTTTATTTTTATTTCTTTCCTGTTCTCCCAAATTTGTTCCATTTTTCCTGACGTTTTGTTTCAGGTCGAAGAGACTCCTTCAATATTTCTTGGAGTGCTGGCCTTGTCCTGTCAAATTCCCTCAGCTTCTGTGTGTCTGACAAGGTCTTTATTCCACCTTCATATCTGAAAAACTATTTTGCTGAATAAATTATTCTTGGCAATAATTACTCTCTTTTCAGTTTTTGTATATTTGATTCCACCCTCTTCTGACTTGCTGCATTTGTGCTGAAAAGTATGGTGCCATCCTGATAGGTGTTCCTCTGAAAGTTATAGTTCTTTTTCCCCTGGCTGCCTTGAGAGTTGTCTCTTTCTCTTTAGTTTTGGATATCTTTAGTACCATGTGTCTTGGAGAAGATATGTTGGGGTCCAGGTATCCAGGGGATCTGTTTTCTTCTTGAACTTGGGGTTCCAGATCTTTCCATAGGTTTGGAAATTTCTCATCGACTATTTGTTTGAGTGTGCTCTCTGTAGAATGCTCTACCCCTTCTTCGATTTCTATTATCCTGATGCTGTTTTGTCTCATGGAGTCAGAAAGTTCCTGCAGAATTCTTTCAATTCTTTTGCTTCGATATTCCCTCCCTTTCGCTTTCTTAGCTGTTTCCATATTCTGATCTTCAATATCACTAATTATTTCCTCCATGCGGTTGGCCCTGTTTCCTATGGCAGTATTTTTTTTCTCACTTATTTTATTGTAGTATTTATCTCTCACATTTCTATGTCAATCTTCCTTAGGATTTGAGTTTCTTTGTTCAATTGTTCCTTTGGTTCATTTTTGTTTTATGTCATTAATCTCCTTATTTATGCTGTTTATGTCAGCCAGCGTGCTGTGCCAGTATGTTTTCATTTCTCTCAGAGCATTTAGAATGGCTAGTTGAAATTCTCTCACTTATTCCAGAAACTTCTAGATCTAAGATGCTGTCTTGATAAATTTCCTGATCTTTTTGAGGAGTTTTAGTTTTAAGGAATTCATCCTGTATGCTGGTTTCTTCCTCATTGACATGAGTGCGTTATGTTCAGTAGTAGTGCACCAAAGCCCAGATTGGTACTTTTGTGTAGTCTTGCTGTAGGGCTGACACAAGGTGGCACTGTGGCTGGCAAGTTTTAGGGAGAGAGGTTTTGTCTATTTCTTATTTCAGGACTCTGGCTACATTTGGAGTCAGTGTGCATCTGTCATGGTCCCTTCGCTTCCTGCATTTAGTTGGTTGGGTTGGCTGTAGGAAAGGACAGATGCCAAGAAAAGGCACAGTGGGGCAACTCCTCCTTCTTACCTATGCTGGAGAAGGGAGGTGATGCGGGCCGAGACTGCTTCTGCTGGCTGGGGCGAAAGCTATAAAAACCGCCTTTCTTTCTAGGCCTGCTCCAGCAACCAAGTTTTGGGGCAGAGTCTGTGGACTCGAACTGCGTTTAGGAGCCAGTGGCATTTGAGCATGCATACCCACAAGTCTGAAGCTGTTGTTTTGACCCCGTGGTAGAAAGGGAGCCAGTTTTTCTTTGCAGAGGGCTGTATGGGAACTGCAGCCCCATGCAGGAGCCACACGTGCAGCACCATCAGCTGGTCAACCTTCACAGCGGGCAGGAATGGAAGTCGCAGCCTAGTGCAGGGTTTGTGCGCTGTCCACTTGGCTGCCGGCTAGCCCCCGCAGTGGGCCGTAACCAAGACTTGCAGGCTGCGACCAGGAACCCCAAGCCTGCGCAGGAGCTGTGCATGCCTGCATTGTGTTTCACAAGAGAGCCTGGAATCAAAAAGTCGTCTTGGCAGTTCAGAGTCCTTGCTCTGCCCTGCTAACACTCAAAAGTTACAGAGGCTGGCTCCCAAGCTCTGTCCCCAACTCGCCGCTACAAATTCTAGCTCCCCAGCCCAGCTCCCCAATGACGCCCACTGTTCTGCCACTTTGCTAGGGCTTTTCCTCTTGTCATCGCTTGTCCTCACCCCATCCCATCCACTGCACTGCTCCTGTATGGTCACCCACTATCGAGTCCTGTTGCGATATGTCTTTGATCCCTACCCTCTCTCCGACTCGTCCCCTTCTCTCAAAACTTCAGGTGTTTCCTTAGAAATACATGTATTTCTAAGCTGCTGTTTTTGTCACAAGAGTCCTCTTTCTTGGATCTTGGGGGTCATTCAATTGTATTTTCTGGGAGAGGCTTTAGGAAGCTCCTCTCAAGTCACCAACTTGCCCCCCAACCTCCAAGCATTGAAGAGATTTTCATGAACATCAACAAAATTAAAAGGATATATTTTAATTGTGGAATGAGAAACAGTTTTGTATTGTGATCTCTTCTGGTTACTGGATGCCCCTGACTATTGACAGAATGTCAAAAGATCATGAGGGATCTGAAAATCCAAATTGGAAAATTTTATTCAAAGAGAAAAGTATGGGAATGGCAGATTAATGTAGCAGAGTCCAAGGCACACAGTTGCCCTGAACTTTGTGTAGTCTCTTCTTATACTGGAAACGTCCAGGCAGATTCTTCAATATCAAGATGTGATCACCTGTAAAATATCACAGGCAGAATCGGGACACAGTAAACTTTTCATGCAGCTAGCCAAGCTCAGGTAAGCATGTTTTCCAAGATCATGCTCACTGTAGACAGAGCTGTAGCCTTATGAGTTCTTTTATTTGTAGCCAACTAAGTTCAGCTAAACTTGGTTCCTGCTAGCCCCCTCAAGTTTATTTGTATTAACACTTTTGCTGTCTAATCACTATCATCTGCACAAATTCACAGTTCCTTCTTGAGAACATGTGGGACACATAAAAACAATCACTATGGAGGATTTCATTAAACATCTAACTTTATTTCAACTTTCAAATGAAATTAAAACCTGGCACTATTACTGTGAAGAATCAAATTTCTAAAAAATTAGTGTGTCATCTTTTAGAATTTTCCTAAGAAAAAGCAAAAGAAAAATCAGTATTTACCTAGCAAAGGACTAACAGAACTTTGAGTAGAATAGAAGTGTTGAGTTAAACAGGTGTTTTGAATTATCACTTTCACTAAAGGACAATCATTTACACAAGTGGTATCTAAGACTTTGGCTTCCCTAGGCCACATTTGAAATAGAATTGTCTTGGGTAACACATAAAATCCACTAGTACTAACAATAACTCATAAGCTATAACAAAAAAATGCCACAAAATATTACATTTTCAGTATTTGTATTGGGATACATTCAAAACCATCCTGGGCCACAAGTTGGTCAGGCCTACCTTGTATGAAGTTCGTTGGATATTTTACTTCTAAAACATTGGAAGAAAAATTTAAAATTCATTTTTATTGTTAGACTTATTGGGGTGACATCTGTTAGCAAGGATAACATAGGTTTCATGCATACAATTCTACAGTGCATTGTCAATTAATTGTATAATGAGTTCACCACCCAGTGTGAGTTCTCTTTCCATCACCTTATATTTAGCTAACACTCCATCCTCACACACCCCCTCCCCCTTTTCCCCTCCCTAACCCACTCATTCCCAAAGAAACATTGAACTAATGATTATGACCATGGGTTGTTTGTTTGTTCATTTCTTATCTCTTTGTTACTTTCAGTTTTATATTCCACACATGAATGAAGTCATACAGTTCTTTGTTTTTTCTGTCTGACTTATTTCACTAAGTATGATGATGTTCAGGTCCATCCATTGTGTTGCAAATGACACTATTTCATCTTTTCTTAAAGCTGAGTAATATTCCATTGTGTATATATACCACAACTTCTTTTTCCACTCATCTGTCTCCAGCCATTTTGGTTGTTTCCATGTTATGTCCACTGTGAACAGAGCTGCAATGAACATTGGGGTTCATAAGACTTTGTGGACAAAGATTTTCAGGTGTTTTGGGTAGACACCCAGAAGAGGGATTGCTGAGTCAAATGGTAACTCCATTCCCAGTTTTCTACAGAACATATACCCTGCCTTCCACAGTGGTAGTACCAGTTTTCATTCCCACCAGCAGTGTACCAGAGTCCCTTTTTCTCCACATCCTCTGCAGCATTTGTTATTTCTTGTCTTGTTGATAATAGCCATTCTAACATCTGCGAGGTGATACCTCATTGTGATTTTGATTTGCATTTCCCTGATTGCTAATGAGGTTGAGCAGTTTTTCATATGTCTGCTGGCCATCTGTACTTCTCCGTGGGAGATGTGCCTGTTTAGTTCTTCGGCCCAGTTTATAATTGTGTTGTTTGCTTTGTGTTATTAAAACTTATTAGTTCTTTATGTACTTTAGATATTAAAACATTATCTGATGCGTTACTTCCAAATATTTTCTCCCATTCAATTGGCTGTCTCTTTGCCTTGTTGATGGTTACTTTTCCTGTGCAGAAGCTTTTTGGTTTGATAAATCCCATTCATTTGTTTTTGCTTTTACTTCCCTTGCATTTGAGATCAGGTTCATGAAGTCTTCCTTGAGTCCTAGGTCTATAAGTTTAATACCAATGTTTTCTTCTCTACAGTTCATTGTTGCAGGTCTGATATGAAGGTCTTTAATCAATTTCGAGTTAATTTTTGTATATGGAGAGAGTTCACAGCTCAAGTACACTTTTTGCACATATTATTCCAGTTTTCCCAGCACCAACTACTAAAGAAGCTGTCTTTTCCTCATTGTATATTTTTTGCTCCTTTATCAAAAATTATTCGCCCCTAAATTTGGGGGTTTATTTCTGGGTTTTCAGTTCTATTCCATTTGTCTATATTTCTGTTCTTCTGCCAGTACTCTGGCGGGCCAACCACCACAAGTCCATCAGTACCTGAAGTGGTGTGTGGGAATGAATAAAGAGACTCTCACACGACTGCTGATGCAGTCGGTCTTCAGTGATGCTGAAGCCCCGAGTTTATTTCCCATCACCAATATATGCAGTTTGAGCACGTGCAGATTAACAATGAAAATGTACATTACCTCAGCAAAAGTAAATGTTTAACTTTACATAGAAAGTATAAAATCACTGAAACTCCTAAAAGTAATTATCCCATGACAGTATCTTCTAATTACCCCGATTGCCATCAATCCTCTGTGTCCGGGTGCTGGCCGTTCTCACCACATACCTCAGCAACTGGTAAGCATCCTCCAGGTGCAAGCAGAGACAATGCCTTAGGAGCAGAAACAGGTTAAGCATTAACCGAGCCATTCTGTAAGACTCAGAATTAACTGTAACTATGGCTCCCCACATCTCCCCCTTTTTTATTTTATAGGAACAAAATCCATCCGGCCAGGATGGCGAGGTGACGGTGCCTGTATTAGGGGTCCCAGGACGCCCGCCTCAACTTACCCGTCTTTGGTACTCATATTCCATCATAGAAGCCCTGTCTTAGGTGTTGAAGCGGCTCCCAAGTACTTACCAGTCGTTGACTAACCTGTCCCTCTTAATGCACAAGCTGATGGATGTCAGCTCGTAAGTCTAACATCCTGCTGATGAAACATCTAATGAGGATGGGGAGTAGGCACAGAACCAGACATACACAGAAGCCTAATGCAAGAAATGCCATAACAGAATGTATAATATGAGGCATAGAGGGCAAAACATTCCTAAGAACATCAACAAATTCAGAAGCAGCCTGAGCTGCATCAAATTTCAAGGGTTCAGCTTCTCTCATATTTTGGATTTCATCATGAAGCCGGAGCATGTCTAAAGATAAGGTAACATCATGCGAAATTCCTTGAAGATGTAATCGAACCCGATTCCAACCATGTTGACTATTATTATATTTTTTAGAAGTAACACATATCCAATGATATTCAGCATGACATACCAAATGAGATCTGATCTTTACACTTTGAATTTCGTTTCACAAATATTGAACCATATCATATAAAGCATTCACTTTTTGTTCTAACTTTTTATCAATGTTTTCTTGAGTTCCCAAAGCTAAAGTAACATTTTTACAAAGAGTATTAACATAATGAGCATTTTGAATAGTCTGAGAAAGAGCCACAGCTGCTGTAGCAACAGTTGCAATTATAGTAACCAAAGCCATAATTTCTGCAATTAGAAGTCCAATAAACCGGTTTGGTCTACTCAAAGCATACTCAATTTCTTTGAAGATTTGTAAACTTCTTTCAGCATACCAAGGTCCAGAAATATTAACAGGAACCATAACAAAAGATGGTTGCTTAAGTATCATAACATGAGTTCCTAATGGTACCCAAGAAATACAATTTGCTAAATAAGACTTACTACAAGATACATTAAATTGATTTCCTATAAAGTGTACAGTAACGTTCCCAAACAAGAGTGCATAAGGGGAAGGAACACAAGCAGATACATGAACAGTTTTAGCAACGGTAGTCCAATCTCTAGTCCCATCTTTCAAGACACTCACATGACTGCAGGGAGTGCCTGATTTACAGAACTCAACCATTTGAACAGCCTCATCCATTACTCCCATAAGTCTCCATAGTGAGTTTTGCTGATGTTGCGTGTCAGAATTCCAAAGTCCAGAAGTCAGTCCTCGGGCCCATCCTGACTGGTTGTTTCTCAACCAGTTGTTGATGTATCTGCCTGTCCCAGGGATGTGATAACAAACAAGATCATTGCCAGGACAATCTCTCTACGGGACAGTCTCAGTGTGCAATTTCAGTCATTTAGTGCAAGATGGACGCGACGGAGGGATGGGCAGATTTATCTTGCGTCCTCCGGACCAATCGCCTAGCATGTTAAGAAGAACAGTCCATCCAACTAAAGAGTCATTAATGTGCATAGTGACAGGAGAACCACGCAAGCACTCAGATGTTGACATATTTTTTACAATACAAATAGGCAAACCCTTTCCTATACCATTATAAGTGAAATTCTTCTCCAGTTGCTGTTTCATGTGTCCATCAGAGGGCAGTCCTAAGGCATGGGTGTTATTAACATAGACTGGAACCTCAGGACTGTCCCATACAGCGGGGTGGAGGATTGGTGGATCCGGTACGTAGGCCCAATATGTCTCCCCTGGTGCCACCTGGCGCTCTCTGCATTCTGTGGGAAAACACAAACATGCCCTCGTCCCCAAATTAGCACTGGGTCGGGGCCATTCCATGCACCCGTGAGTGGATCCTTCCATCCCACCTGAGCATATGTGCTCTGTGTGGTGGGGTGCCAGAACTGCTCCGCTGCAGAGCGTCCGTGAGCATCAAATGTCAAAAAATTTAAAGAAAAGGAGTGTGATGTAAATAATTCTGAGGTGACACGGGGTATAACTCCCCTTTTTTATTTTAATTTTTCTAATTGAGCCTTTAGGGAGCCATGAACTCTTTCAACAATACCTTGTCCCTGAGGGTTATAAGGAATTCCAGTTTTGTGAACAATGAGAAAATTAGTACAAAATTTCTGAATGGCCTGACCCATTATCTGTCTTTAAAATTTGAGGAACTCCCATGGCAGAAAAACATTTTAAGCAGTGCACATTTGTCCACATGTAAAGCACCTTCCTGGAGGGCCAGAAATTCTCCCTCTGGCAGATCTCTGTTGTTGGAAGAGCACTTCCTTTACTGTCTTTCTCTGCAAGGCTGCTGCCATAGCTAATACCTTGAGTATAGGATGGACCAATGTCTGCGCAGATGCGGACATAATCATTTAGATTGCTCATTTTTCTAAAAGGTCTCAAGGCATCCTGACAAGCTGAATTAGCATTTTCATATGCTAGCTGTTTTATAAAAGACTGAGTGGCAACCGATGGCCCAAAAATCCGCCCTGCGGCTGTGTTAAGGTGAGACACAAATTCCTGAAAAGGTTCATTTGCTCCCTGCCTTATCTGAGAAACATGTTCCTCCTTGCGGGAAGCATCAGGCAACATTCGCGAAGCGTCTTTTGCCGCTGCAGTGGTTTGAGCGTAAACTCCCACTGCAAAGCCCATCTGGTTTCTTAATTCTGCATGTATGCCTTTTCCTGCTAGCATGTCAAAAGTAATAGGAATTTGCCTTTGGGCATTTTGATTAGCCTTCTTTTTGCAATTTTCACAGAACTCTGATTTCCATAAGACATAGTCTCCCCCGGAAAGGCAAGCATGAGCAATATGCTTTCAATCCTCTGCAGGGGTAGCTTCACTAGACAGGGCATCCAAAATTGCCATGGTGAAAGGGCGATAGGACTGTATTGCGCGCAAGCCTCCTTTAATTCCTTCAATTGCTTCCATTGAAATGGCCTCCATTTTCTAACCATGTTCCCTGCCTGGTCAAGCCTTTCGAAGATAGGATATATTCCAAATTGATCCGTGGATTCCCCCTGCTTGTGAGCTTCTTCACTTGAAGAGGGGAGCGCACAACAGAGTCTGACCCTGGCTTAACATAACCTGGTGGAGGCGTAGTAGGCATGTCCCAAACTGGAGGCAGCAGCGGAGGACCCCACATACAGGGCTCCTCAGGAGGTGGTGCAGAGGGATTAACTGTGGGGGGATCTTTACCCCGAGGATTCCATTGATCTCTAAAAGGAATCTGGAGACCCCGAGGACAATTTCCTCCATCCACAGCAACTTTAAGTTCTATTAACTGTCCCTGAATCTTCTTTAGCTGATCTGCAAAAGAAAGCGTAGTGCCTGCAGGTTGCCCGCT
Organism: Lyroderma lyra; assembly: GCA_004026885.1. NCBI lineage: Eukaryota > Metazoa > Chordata > Mammalia > Chiroptera > Megadermatidae > Lyroderma > Lyroderma lyra. The sequence goes on from PVJL010021456.1 coordinate 10,383, forward strand.
CCTTGAGCCATAGCCACCAATGGAGGGTATTTGTCCCTATCATATTTGGCTGCCTCATCCTCTAATTCTTCCTGATCCTGAGGGTCTAAATCTTCCCAGTCCTCGACCGGAGGTTCCTGATAAACAGGCTCTTTGTTAATCTTAGAAAGTCCTTCTGTGTGTTTAGCTCCCTCCTCCTCCTCTCTCTCTCTGCCGGA
>PVJL010021457.1:0-10595 GCA_004026885.1 Lyroderma lyra
ACATCTAACTATCACTATCACTAGATCAGGAGTTCCTTAAGGAAAGACCATTTTTGAATCGTCTGAATCCAAAACAGATTGAAGGAGCTCAGAACAGACCTCTCCAAAATGTGCCACTTTGGCATGTGAATTATTTTGAGCTGAAGGCAGTTGAGATCCTGCAGGCTCACGAGGAACTTTTACCTTTCTCTTAAGAATTTTAAATTAGGGCCTTGCCTATAAAAAGAGTTATTTTCAGAAATATCTTTTTATGACCTATCTAGAGGACAGGGCAAATTTCTAATTATTGAATATCTGCTCTTTTCATCATCCTGTGAATGATCTTTCTCCCCACTGAAAGTACAAGATGCCGTGCTTTGTTGTTAGCTCAGAATGTCATATATATATTTCACTTTCCCTTTCTGTCTCTAAATTTCACATATATGTGGCTGTGTCTGACTCTCATATATGTGGGGATCTCATACATATGTATAGGATTAAAATTGGTTATCTTCTCTTCTTAATCTTTCTCATGTAGATTTACTTTTTAGACTAGCTGAAAGAATCTTAAAGGGTAGAGGAAAGTTTATTCCTCCCCCCAAAAGATAAATAAGTGGAAAGCACAGACACATTCTTTCAGATAGCTTCCAAATAGAAAACAAAAATCTATTTACTGAAACATTGGATATATCCTATGCAAGAAAAAATCACCATACATTTTTTTTAGTGTAACAATGAAAGGCATTTGAAAGATACTGAACTATCAAAAAAGCAAGGCTTTCCTGAACCACGATACCTCTGAACCTATAACATCTCAAAGCAATTGCTGTAAACCTCAGGGTACTTCTGAGCCCTTCAAAGCTCTCAAAGATTTGGTACCAGTGATCATAATTTCATCCAAAGGTAAGGAGAATCATTTTCCTCACTGCTTTTTTATTTTTTTTAACTTTTTCAGGCAAGTGAAAATGTGTGTGAAGTCATTCTTTTTTCTTACCTTTTCCCTCCTATCAACTTGATTTTATACTGTACTGTCGTGAGTTGTCTGAGCTCAAGTTCCAAATTCTGTTTCTGCTTATTTATTATACTCTTCACTGAGGAATCTTTGCTCAAATTGAGTCTTTGAAATGCATGACATAGGCAATTTTCATGGTAAGAAAATCACTAGCAAATACAGCCTTCCCTCACTTCTCAGACACAGCAATTGCTGATGTTAATGGAGTTAGTCATTTGCTTATCATGGGTAAAATAGACTTCATATTGATTGGTTTGACTCAGGACTATGGTATTCCAATTAAGATTGCTAAAAAGAACTCTAAAATTGTAAAAAAAAAGAAAATGATATAAACAGAGCCACTTTAAAATGGAGTTGGAGCTGCCATCCCAGAGGAACTGCCTAGCACTGTCTTACACCTTAAACCTAACATTAAAAGTGAGCAAAATAACCTTTGAAATGGGTCTAAAAACACTATATTAAAAACAACAGTTTGCAAAGCTAACAGGGAAGCAGATAGTATGACTACCCTAATGAAGACAACATTTAGAATTAATTAGCATGAATCTGTTAGCTTATGGTACCTATAAAAATCCGTCCCTTCTATTCAAGCAATCATTTCCTTTTTGCTTTCTCATTAATACCCCTTGCCTTCACTTTCTAATGGCAATACCATTTGGGTTTCTGTCTGAATCAGTTCTGTTTTAATCTGTGCTTCCTGAATAGTTATTCTTTTGTATCTCAAATAAACACTATTTGTCTTTCACTTAGCCTTTTATTTTGAGGTTAACAACTAAATCCCAAGTTAAAACAAAGAGTAATACAATGATATACAAATATTTATTCTTTGACACAATTTACAAGCAATTCTACACTTTAGATGATGTTCAGGTTCATTTCCTAAAAGAGTAGATAGAAGAATGAAAGTAAATTTTAGATTATAAAAATTACATTTTACTGCTGTGATTTTCTTTCTTACCTTAAAATCATTCATACACAGCTCTTAGCCTGTACCTTAAATCTTACTTCCTTTCCTAAAAGAAACTGTGTTTTATCAAGTGCACTCCTTCAAAAACACCTAATGCCCATAGTAGCAGACCTTCAGCACAAAACTCTGTTAGAACTGATTTGGAAGTTCTCCCTCTATAGCTCCTGTTGTGTTTTCCACTGTTAAATTATATCACAAGGTCATGAGTGCATAAACCATGTCACAGGGGTCAGGGGCAGGTGACGGCAATAAGCCATTCTTTTCACTTATACTCATTTATATTTTGTCAAATATCTACTTTAATCAGACAATTGTGTTCTCTGCTAAAAAAAAATACTCTTTCTTTTTTATATTTCTAAAGATAAAACAATACATTTTAAGAGACCAAAGCAAGCAAAAAACAAAATAAAATAAAGCAAAAGAAAACAGAAAACAAAAAAGCCTAGATGGGAGCATAGACCTTAAAACTACAATGTTGTCATTTGATTATTTAATGGCCCAGCTACTAGGCTCTGTCTAACCCTTTGAACCTGCCAACTCCTCAGGAAATCCCTGAGAGGCTGAGTCTTTCAGTCAGGTCTAATTTAACTATGAGTATATAGAGACAGCCGAAGACTGCCTACTCAGGTAAAGTGGAAACCTTGAGGCAATTATCAGAGTAATTCAAGCAGAAAAAATTCCTACTGAGAAAGTGATAATATTTGCTTGAACTGTTCAGTTTGGCTATCTATAATAATTAAATTCATTAACTAGCTCCTTCACGTCACTTTGCCTATGATGACATAGCCTTGTTGCTACTAAAAATACACACAAAAGTCACCTTAAATATTTATTTGTGAGTTTACAAAATCCTCCATCGATTACTTACAAAATAAGTTGACAGGTTTAATGAACTATAGTTCCCAGAGAATTAAAGGAGGGCATCCTTAGGAAGGTTATAAAGATGGGGAATAAAAATATTTATCATAATAAAAAACTGTTTCTAATTGTCTAAAATCTAACCCCCATCCAAGTGATACAACTGTAAGTGAAACTTACACACACACACACACACACACACACTCCATTTGTCATACCAGAAATCCATATTAAAATTTTAATAAATTTAATGATTTAATAATAACTATGATAATATTAATAATGATGATAAGAGAGTCAGTGATTCTTCAACTTTAAAAGCAACAGGAAAGCTTATTCAGTATAGAAAAAGTTAAAGAACAAAGTACTTACAAACTCTTTTTTTAGTAATTAAAATAACCTCATTTATTTCCACTGGTCATGGAGCTGTCGTTCTTCTCTTTGCTGTTCAGCTATCACAATCCCCATCCCCTCAAGACTTTACTGCTATTGAAGCCAACCTAAGGGACTCATAACATTAGATTCTTTAGATTTTTCCTTACTAACTACAACCATTGACATCATTCTAGTTTACTTGGATAATCAAAATTTCACCTAGGATATAGGGTTTGGTATAACTTGGTTAGCAAAGTGATGAAAAGAGCCCCATCTAGAAATAAGTATGGAAATTGGGGAGAAACAAGTTAAAAACAAAAGGAATTTTGATGAGATGCCCACATTTGAGAAAAATTTTTATCAAGAACACACTAATTTGGCTAGAAATAGCATAAGAGGTAGAAACACGCCAAAGAAACAAGGAAATTAAAGTAGAGGTCACAAGTGTCCAAAGCCAGTTCTGAATTTCTATGAAGCAAACTACCCTGTAAATGTCATGGATGTATCTGCAAGATATAACTTTACTGAACCCATTGTCATTCAAGCTCAGGAGATTCCAATTGCTCTAAACAGGTTGGATATAATTAGAGTAGCTCAGATGGATTTGATCATTAGCTATTTCGAGAAAGAGAGAGGATGATGGGACTATTTTCTTGGTGCTGGTGTCTACTCAGGTACTGACCAACAGATAAAGTGAGTAGTTATTGAATACTGTAACACAGGTAGCTTGTAGTCTACTTGCATCTATGGTGATGTGTAATTTGGAGAGAGATTTGGAAATATAAATATTTTTTGCAACACCAGGTAGACTGATTAACTTTTAGTGTATGAGAAAACCAATCTGAGAAAAACAACTTACTTTCTCCTTGATGAAACACACAGAATGACAGCTATGAGATTTACCCCATACAGGATCACTTATCAGTTAAAATCTGAGAGGGAAATTTTAATGTAGAGTGCAACTTGGCCAAAAGAAGTAAGACAGCTTGCTGAAAACTTCATGAAACATTATACTTGTATAAGCATCAGTGTGCTAAACTAACAAGAAACACAATATTCTTTCGATTGTGGATGTATATAATGACATAGGCGAAGTACTTAATAAAAACTAATGAAATGGAGCTTGAGTGAGAGGAAAAGAAAACCATTGTGTTTGTGAAATGAAAAGATGATGTGATGAGCTTATCAGAGAAATAAAAAGAGAGTGGCCTTTCATGGGCACCCATGGTGACAAGAGTAAACAGGGATATGACCGGGCTCTAAATTAATTCAAATATGGGTAAGTACCTATCTTGATTGTTAAAGGTATTATTTTTAGAGGGCTAGATGTAGAAGATGTAAAATTTGTCATCAATCATGACTACCTAACTCCTCAGAGTATTATGGTTATTTAATTGAAAGAACTGCTCACAGTACTAAAATACTTTCTTTACAACTAATAACATAAAGCAAGTAAGTGACCTTATCTGTGCTTTATGAAGCTAATCAAGCAATTAATCCTAAATTGCTTAAAGACAGAGGTTCAGATCACTCTAGGAGTAAAGAAGACATAAAGGATGACCATAGGATCCAGTATTTACTTAAAAGGGAAGGATTTAATATCTTTATATACAGAAAAAAATTATAACAGAGGTTACTTAAGTCTGCTTAAGAGATTTGGGGCAAAAACTCAAAATGGTGTTTACAGCACTACAAACTACCTATCTATCAGTGCTTGGGAAATCATTTTGTGTCTTAGTATACAAACTGGTTTTAGGACTGGTAATTCAATAGACACTTACTAGAATGGTTATAATAGCACTTAAGAATATGGAATTAGTGTTCCAAATATGCACATGGTATGAACCATCAGGCATACACATATGTTGCAAACTGTGGCTGCACATGTGATTTGTATTTTATGCCAATAGTATATTCTCAGGAAGGCTTTGGAAGTATATGTAGATGTCTGTTTTTCATAATCACATTTTATATAGAATGTTATCACATAGAAGTTATTTAATAACAGCAGAAATGACTGCAGCTTAGCAGTATGATAGTTTACATTTTTCTATTTAAATTGGCTATATCTCTATATTCCTGAAACAATTTTTACTGTGTTTTTTTTTTGGTACTAGAAAATGCAAATATATAGTGTTTTGAAATAAAATAATTTGAGGCAATGCCTAGCCTTCCAAGAAAAATATTTGAAGACTGAATTAAATAAAAATTTCACTTTATTTTATATACATTTGACATCTATATCTATATATGAGGTCTGTCCAGAAAAAAATCCAACCATAAATGCCTCTGTTCTTCATATTACATGTCTGGACAATTTCTGAACAGCCCTGGTATATACACTAAGGGTGTCAAAAATGTATACACATTTTAAGGAAGGAAAAAACTGTATTAAAATTGTAATACTCAGTATATACTGATAACAACAGATAAATACAATTCACATTTGACTTCTGTAATTATGAAAGATGCTCAAAGTGGTTACTACCAGCATCTAGACACTTCTGATTATGGTGAACTACTGCTTTAGCAACACTGAACAGTGTCCACTTGTGTCACTGTGCATGCCATTTCAGTTTCTTCCTGAAGTACCACCAGTGTAGCCGGTTTTCTATGGTACACCACATCCTTTAACGTCCCCCATATAGAAGTCAAGGGGTGTTAAGTCAGGAGAATGTGAGGAAAATTCAAACAACCTTCTTGAATTTCAAATACCACTTCAAAATGGTCTTGTGCTCCTCAAATGACAATGGTTCTGCTACCACTTTTTTGACTGTCCTGCCTGTCACATGGTGATGCCTAGCATTCATTTGATTAACATCATCTCTTGAGTGAATGTCATACTACACATTGCTACCACAATTCAATTCAACTTCAAAAAGTAATACATATATAACATATCTAAAAATGTGTTAAATACATTTTATTCACACCCTGTCTATATACATATGATGTCTGTATATATATGTATGTATGTATATATATATATATATATATATATATATATATATAGACATCATATGTGTATAATCTTTGCTTAAATTATTTGCAGATTTAAAATTATTTGCACAAAAATAAAATGACTATTAAAGTGTAAAAAACAAAAATCCAGACAAATAAGAAGTTATTCATATTGCATTTGGAAATGAAGCAAATTTGGTAATGAAACTGGTATTAAGCATTTAATCAATTTCAATTAAAAAACAAACTAGTTAACAGTTAGTTGGATATTCCTATTATAAAACAAAAAGTATCTTTGAAAATATAAATTTCCAAAAATAAGTATTAGCTGCCAATGTTTGGGGCTAAATGGAAGATTTGGTAAGTATGCTATTTTCCATATCTCAGAAGCAAGGATATAATGGATGCCACCTTAAATTGAAACAGGCATGGCAAAAAGAGCATAATGAATCCCAGTTCTCAAACTGTTCAGAATTTTTTTTTCTGTAATGTAATAGGGCTCTTGCAAAAACTGACATATCTCATAATAATTAAAAATTAAATATAATGTCTCTTTTCTTAATAAAACATGTAAATGCTTCATCAGAGTACTATCTAGTCTTCTCCACTTTATCTATTTTTCAACTGTAGATATACATCAAGATTATTAAAATAATGTTCATAAGATATTAACAATGGTTATTGGGAAGCTGGAATTTGGGTTAGCTTTTAAAATTTTTAATTTTCATACTCTCCATATTGAATGAAATTATTATAGTAAGAATTATTAGAAAATATTGGCATGAGAAGAGGAACTTAGTGAATGAGGAACACAGATATCAGGGAACTGTTCACAATCTTCCCCTTGGTAACCTTAGCATTTTGAATCTTGTGAATATCTTAATAATTGAAAAAAGCTAATTGAGTTAACATTATCTTAGAGATTTAATAAAATTTATACACACACATAGATTTAAAAAGTTAAAGTCAATATTTAAAACCGGTTGAAATTTGAGATCCAACTCTGTGGGCAGCATTTGAGTCAGAAGCCAGGTCCATTGAGAAAACAGTTTTAGCAAGGCTACCTGTGTACCTGGAATCCAAAGTTCAAGGGTCTTACAAGGCTGCCTGGAACTTGGTAAACAAGGACACTACTCAGGATGTGGTTTCTGGCTGGCTAAGGGGGAGGAGGAAAACAACATTGCATGTGGAGGCTGAGGAATCATAAAGTTGTTGACTCAGGACAACAGGATGGGGGTCGGCAACATTGTTTCACAATTAAGAAGTTACACCCCCCCTGTTGTTCTTGGGATATAAAATAAACCCGCTGCAGACCTGAAGGGTCTCTGTGTCTCCCTCAGAGCACAGGGAACCACTCAGTCCCAGTTTTGGAATCTGTGTGTCTGTGTGTTTTTCTTAATTTCCCATCGCCTCCCCTCTGTTTCCATTCTTCCTGCACTGGTCGCAGCACAACTTTACTCCAAAAACTCTACAGTTGTACTGATATATGGGTATATCGACATAAAGCCTTTGACATAAGTTATTATAAAACAAATTCTCATGACTGATAAAAGTGCAGAAACATTGCTTTTCCATAAATAGTATTACGTAGTTATCCATCTCCATCTAGTTTGAAGGATGATACAAATGATCTACCCTTTATTCAGCAGGCAAAGCAAGGCCCTGTTCAAAATAAGATGGTTTTGAAATGTGAAGATGATGTCAATTATTTAAAGACCTGTACAAAAGTCTTATTCTTAGAAGAGAAAATATGTATTTAAATGAGTCTGCTAGTTAAAGGGACTGATTGGTGTGTGTAAGATAAAGTTAAAGGGTGATGACTGAAGTGAGTAAGCTGGACTAGGTAAGAAATAGAATAGGTAATAAAGAGAAATTAAAAGAGAAACAACCTTATAAGGTCAGATTCATGCTCAATATAAAAAATTATACATATTCCCATAAAATTTCTTAATATTATTGATAAAGTAACTATAGTTTGCAGTAGCAAATATATAACTGAGAGCTAATGAAGATAATCTCAGAATTTTAAGAAAACAATTTGTAAGTAAAATAGCTTACAGACCTCAGAATACTTTTATAAAAATACACTTTAAATAAATTTTCAAAATTTTGCTACATTTATAAAACCATTAACAGATTTATAAAATCTAGGAGAGTCATGAATCCTGACAATAAAACTTAAATTAAAAATATTTTTGATTTACAAATCTCTGTGCCCCTTAAGGATAAAAATAACAGATATATAAGTCAGTGCTTCTATACCCATGACATTTTGATTATTAAGTACTGCTCTCTCATTTTAGTCCCAAGTTCTGATTTATGAATCCTAACTTCAACTTTCTTCTATTGCAGTTTTTTGAAGTTTGTGTTTTGTAATGAGCTTCATAAGAAGTCATGCAATACTTTCTCTTTTTCTGAAACTAAAAAAGAAAACAAAAACAAAAACAAAAACAAAACAAAAACAACCATCACCCTATTTCTTTTGTCTAAGTGCCAAGAGTTAGCAGTCATGTTCAGCAGGATTTTAGTGTAAAGGTACTAACAGATTATTTTTCTCCACAGAACTCACAGGATAAAAGGATTAAGTTCTCATCATTAGAAAGGTATCTCTGCAGAAGAAAAGCAAAATACAGCCAGTCAGTACTTATGCATACTACTCATTATCTGGCACTTATGATTTAGTCATAAACCAATGTTCCTGGATGCGGTTCAAATGAAAACGTGTTTCTGGCAGTTTCCATCAAGCACCACTAAGAAGCCAGTACAATTTCTAAAAATGATTAACTCTTGACTCTGGTTCAAGTTCTAATTCAGCAACATTTTCCTCCCTCAGCAACTCCTGCTTCACCAGGCTTTTGTAATTAAACTTATGTTTAACTCCTGAAATAGCAGTATCTCAAAGGTAGAAAAACTGATCTCTTTTGGTAACATTTTAGTAAAAGAAATTATATATTAAGAGCTTAGCATTGTTAGACATTGGCTTAGAAATGGGAAAGAAAAGTAATTTTGTGAGAATTTATTTAAGAATAAATATTTGCATTTTAACAATGTTGTAGCAAAAAAATTGAAATAATTTTAGCTCATTAAATAATCATTGATTGTTTTCAATGAATCATTCCAAAAACCAAAGTAAAATCACCCCCACTATGGATAAGAGCTTAAAGTAGTTTGAAGTTTGAATTTTGCAGATGAATAATTTTCTTTGAAAATAAAAAAATAGTAATTTAGTATACATAATTTGATTTTTTTCAATGAGAAGTTCTTGTTCTTTCTATGTAATTATAAAGGATGTTAGCTATTTATTTCTAGCAAACTGCCTTTTAGAGTTTTCTCTGAAATGGTTTGTAAAATTGAGGCACATATCTCCAGGGAAAAGCTCATGTAAGATTTCTAGTGATTAACTCCTTTGGGCAAAGATGAAACCAAGCCAAAACAGGTAAAGAAATTCAATGATAAGAAAATCTAAATATGTAATTATGTTATTAAGTAATATGCTATTACTTTTATTGCCTCAACATATAACAATAGATATTTCATCTTAATATTACTTTAGCAACAAATTTCAGTATATCTGAAATTATATTATGGGTAAAGATAGAAGAGCTAGCAACTTAAAGTCAAAAGCACTAGGCTAAATTCATACAAAGAAATACTATTGCTGGAAAAACATAAACTTTTTCTTCAAATGATATTCATGTAATCAAAATTTGGATATATGCAGCCAGTATCCAAGAGTATATTTTAATTTCCAAAAAAATTGGAGTTAACATTTTATAGAAACTTGCAGAAGATGTAAAGTATGAGGGAAATGCTCAAATTATTATTTTAATTTCCTCAGTAAAAACTTCCAAATTTACAAGTCCTAAATCATGGGTGAGCACTATAAATTGATTTATTTCTTTAAAGCAAAACTAAAATGTTTTCTTGAGAGACATATTTAAAACATCTTTTTATTACATAGAGATTAAATTTTGTTTTTGTTACTCTTTTTTTTTTTTTTTACAACTAGAAGCCACTTGCTCACACAATCAAAACAAGCTAGTTTACATATACCCTAGGAATATTTTAAAATGCTCTTCAATTACCTTAAATTTCTCCTGTGACCTAAAAATTATTGTCTTTCAGGTGTATTTTTTAAAAAATTGGATGAATAATATTTTATTTCTAACATTCTTCATGTATGTTGCACTTTAAAATGTTAATAAAGAAACGTAGTTTTCCAAAATGCTGGACAATTTTGTATGGATATTTTTTTTTTTAATTCATTTTTATTGTTAGACTTATTGGGGTGACATCTGTTAGCAAGGATTACATAGGTTTCAGGCATACAATTCCACAGTGCATTGTCAACTTGATGCATAATAAGTTCACCACCTAATGTGACCCCTCTTTCCATCCCCTTATATTTAGCTTCCCCCCCTCCTCTCCCACCCCCTCCCCTTT
>PVJL010021458.1:0-10574 GCA_004026885.1 Lyroderma lyra
GCAATGAGACCAGAGCTGACCCCAAACCTGACCAAGACAGGCCCCACGCAGATTTGAAATGTGACTGAGAACAAAGATCTCCAGAACCCTAATCTGCCCAACACAGAGACCACAGACTGATCCCAAACTTACCAAAACAGACACACTCACCGACCTCCAACTTGACCAACAGAGACACCATGCAGAAACCCAACCTGACAAGCACAGGCAATGCTGCAGACTGGGAAACTGACAAGGATAGACCCTCAAAAGAGAACCAACCTGACATGTACAGTACCCCGCAGTCCATTAACCTGACTAGCAGACATACCCTAGCAAATCTCCAAACAGACCAGCACTGATAGCCAAAGCAGACCTTCAATGTGACAAGGCATACTGACCTTTAGCACACCCTAATACTAATCAGCAAAGAGAACCCTGACAGAACTCTCAAATGACTAGCAAAGAGACTCCTGGCAGACCCACAACCTGACATTCACAGAGGGACCGAGCAGACCAAGGAACTGACCATCATATACAGACCCAGCAGACTCCCACTGTGACCAGAATAGAGACCTGAGGCACACATGAGACTAGCAGAATGACCCCAGAAGACCCCATACCTGATAAGGACCAGCCCCAGGCATATTTGGAGTGTGACATGGAACAGAACCCTCTACCAGATCCCAAGCGAGATCAGCACAGAGTACCCAGGCAGACCACCATTTAACCAAACATCTGCCCTTAGGTATACCTGTAACATGACCAGCAAATAATCACCATGAGAATCCCAATCTCACCAGCAATGTACCCAGAAGTCCCCAAACCTGAGCTGCAGAAAGATAAACGACAACTACAGCCTGACCAACACAGACTCCTCAGGCACACAACCAACCACACAAGTACAGAGACCCTTTGCTTACTTCCAACCTGACCAGCAGAAAGATCCCAAGAAGATGCTAAGGTGAATAGTATAGAAAATCTCAGTAGATCCCAAATCTTACAAGCACAGAGACCCACACCAGGGTTAAAACCTAACAAGCAAAGAGACCCAAAGAATCCTCTAACATGACCAGAACAAAGACACCAGGGTGACACATGACATGGAAAGCATAGAGACGCCAGCACACATGAAACCTGACCAGCAAAGGGACCTCCAGCAGACCAACACCTGATAGGCATAGCACTACATCAGTCTCTTAATCTGACCAGCAGACAAATCCTAACACACCTTAACTTTTCCAGCACAGAGTCTTCATCCATAATGTCAGCATGCCCAACATAGACACCCAAGGCACCCACTAAGTCTGACCACGACAAAGACACTAGTAGACTTCGAAATTTACCAGCACAGAGACCACATGCAGACCACCAACCTAACAACAACAGAGACCTGCAGTAGACCACTAACCTGACCACCAGGAAATCAAGAGCAGAATCCCAACCTCACCAGAAGAATACCCAGAAGTTCCCAAAACTGAGCATCAGGAAGATTAAACCAGTCCTCCAATACTGAGCACACAGACACTCAGTAAAGCCCTGAAATAACCAGCACATAAACCCCTAGCATACCCATAACAAGACAAGCAAAGAGGCCTATGAAGACCCAAAATATTACCAGCACAAGGACCAAAAGCAGCCCTTAAAAGTAACTGAGTGTAGAGATCCACAGAATTCCCCTAACCTGACCAGCACTAATGCCGAAGGCAGACACTCAATCTGAGAAATGCAGAGACCCTGAGATGACCTCCAACATGACCAGAACAGAGACTCTAAGTCGAATTCCACCTGAGGGGGAACAGAGATTCTTAGGTTTGTATCCTGACAAACATGGACATCAATGCAGACACACCATGGGATGATCACAGAGATTCACCATACTTAAAACATAAAAAACAGAAACACCAGCTGACTCCAACCTGACCAGCATAGTACCGCATCATTTCACAAACAACCACAGCAGAGAACCAACCAGACCTCCAAACAGATAAGAACAAATTATTACAGGAGATCTTCAATCTGTGCAGGAGTTACCTCAGCTAGACCTCCAAAATGAGTAGCCAAGAGAGCCCTGGAATACCCTTAACATGACTGTGCAAATAAATGTTATTGTTGTCCCTACTCTGACCCATAGCAGACCCCCACACCTGACCAGCACAGACAACCCGGCTGACCTCAAACCTGACAAGCCCAGAGAACTTCAGTAGACTTAGAAACTGATCAGAAAAAAATAAGCAGGAGAACCACAACCTCAATGGAAGAGTAACCAGATGTCCTCCAATGAGAGAAGCAGGAAGGCAAAACAAGACCTCCAACCTCACCAGCACAGAAAACCCAGCAAAGCCGTATCTTTATTGAATACACAGAGACACAGAAGACCTCTGAAATGCTCAGTAGATATCCCTAGTAGATCCATAATAAGACCATCATACAGACTCCAAGATGATTTCCAATGTCACAACCACAAAGATCATAAAAGGACCCCAACATGACTATAAAAGAGAACCTTCATTGGAACCAATAGTAATCAGCACAGCAACACTCAGAAGACCTCAACCTGACCAGCACTGAGGCTTCCAGGATACCCCCAAACTGTTAGCAATGATACCAGGCAGACTTCCAACCTGAGCAGCAAAGGGACCCCTGAAATACCCTTAACATGACTGGGCACATCAATTCCAGTGTGACCCCTAACCTGACCATTAAAGAGACCCCTGACAGACCCCCATTTTGGAAAGCACGGAGACCTTCATTAGATCACTAACCTGACAGAAGAAAATCAGCAAGAAGACCCCTACCTCAGTAGAAAAGTATCAAGAATCCCCAGAATCTGAGCAGTGCCAACATTGATCCATACATACAACCTGACCAGGACAGAGACCCCCAAAAAACCTTATTATTACAGGACACACAGACAACCAGAAGACCCCTGATATGATCAGTACATAAACCACTAGAAGACCCATAACTAGACCAGCACAGAGACCCAAGATATTCTTTCAACATGAGCAGCCAAAGAGAATTTGGGCAGACATCAAACCTGACCAGCAAACAGCCCCAAAACAAACTCCTAAAATGACAAGAGTAGAGACACCAGGGAGAACACAAAACTGTCTAGTAAAGAGACCCCAGGGGAACTCCCAATCAGAATGGGTAAAAAGACCCTGAGGAGACACCCAAATGGAAAAGCCCAAAGACCCCAGCCTGACTTCCAAACTCACTATCACAGACATACAAGAGTATCTCAATCTGACCAGCACACAGATCTTCAGCATACCACAAGCCTGACCAGAAACCAAAGAATCAGCAGGACCCCAATCTAATCAATAGAGAAACTCTCAGATATCTCAACTTGATGAGCACAGAAATTCTGAGAAAACACACAATATATCCAGCACAGAGAACTCCAACTGATTCCAACTTGACCAGAGAAGACACAAGGCTCTGACCCCAAACTTGACTTTAAAAAAATACCTCAGGGAGAAACTCAACATGCTAAGCATAGGGACTCATGAAGACATTCCACTGGGCAGAAACACAGACCCGCAGCAGACATCAATACTAGCAAACGTAGTACCAAGCAGTCCATTAACCTGATAAGCAGAAAACCCCCAGTAAATCTTCCAAAAGAAAAGCACAGATACCCCAAGCAGAAACAAAACCTGATGAGGCAAAGTGATCTCCAGCACCTCCTCATTCCAACCAGCACCAAGAACTCTGACAGAACCTTCAAATGACCAGCATAAAGGCTCCCGGCAGACCCCCAACCTGACCACCACAAAGAGCCCTAGCAAACCCCTAATGTTACCAGAACAGAGCCATAATACAGATCTCCGTGGAGACAAGAACAGAAAACCTAAACAAAGAAACAAGCAAAGAGACCCTAGCAGACCTTAAGTGGACCAGGAAAGACCTTAGGTTAATCCCAATAGGACTTGAAAGAAGAACAGCAGGAGAATTGAAACTCACCCAGCACAAAGACTCTCAACTATCCCAACCTGACCAAAACAGAGTCCACGCACTGAACTCTAACTTGACCAACACAGGGACCTCAGGCTGAGACTCAACATTATGAGCAAAGAGACCACTGCAGAACTGGCACCTGACCAGAATAAAGACCCCCAGCACACACCCTACCTGAAAAGCACACTATAAAACAGTGGATGATCCTGAACACCAGAGAGACCTCAGCAAATGGTCAAGCAGACCAGCAAAGATATTCAAAGCAGACCCCCAAGGTGACCCAGCACATCTTTAGCACATCGTCTTTATACCCACCAAAGAGAACCCTGACAGAACCCCCAAATAACCAGAGTAAAGACACACACAAGACCCAAAACCTGATGAGCACAGAGATCCCAGCAACTCTGTAACATGACAAGAACTGAGATGCCAGAGCCATACTCTGTGTGGCAAGCGAAGAGACCCGAGCAGACATGGAACGTGATCAGCAAAGAAACCCCAGAAGACCACAAACCTGATAGGCACAGCACAACATCAGTCTCCTAACCTGAGCAGCAAATAAATCAAAATATACCTCAACTTTACCAGTACAGTATCCCCAGGCATAACGTCAGCATGCCCAGCATAGACACTCAAGGCACACATTAAGTCTGACCACCACAAAGACACTAGCAGACTTTGAAATAAACCAGCACAGAGACCTGACGCAGACCACCAACGTGACAACTACAGAGATGCCCAGCATCCTCTAACGTGATCACCAAAAAATCGAAAGTAGAATCCCAACCTCACCAGAAGAATACCTAGAAGTCCCCCAAAATGATTAGCAGGAAGATCAAACCAGTCCTCCAATACTGGGCACACAAACACTCAGAATACCCCTGAAATACCCAGCACATAAAACCCAATGTATCCATAAGAAGACCAGCAAAGAGGCCTGAGAAGTCTAAACATGACCAGGACAGGAACCAAAAGCAGCCCCCAAACCTCACTGAGCACAGATCCACAGAAGACCCTTAACCTTGCCAACACTAATGCCTCAAGCAGACACTCATTTTGACATAGGGACCCTGAGATGACCTCAAATTTGAACAGCACAGAGACCCTAGGTGGATTACCACATGAGGGAAACAGAGACACCTGTCTTCCCTATATCCTGACCAACATAGTCATCAATGCAGACACTCCACATGATGATCGTAGAGATTCAGCAGACTTGGGACAGAAAAAACAAACAGATATCTGCTGACCCCGACCAGACCAGAAGAGTACCCCACCATTTCGCAAACGACCCCAGCAGAGAACCAACCAGACTTCCAACCAGCTCAGCCCAGAGTATTACAGCAGACCTTCAAGCTGTGCAGCAGAGACCCCAGGCAGACCTCCAAACTGAGAAGCACAGAGACCCCTGGAGTAGCCTTGACATGACAGGGAATATAAATCCTAGCACTGTCCCTACCCTGACCATCACAGAGAAACCTGGCAGACCCCTACCCCACATGACCAGCATAGACACCCCAGCTGACCTCAAAATTGACAAGCACAGAGACCTCCAGTAGACCTCTAACCTGATCAGAAAAGAAGAAGCAGGAGAACCCAACCTCAACAGAAGAGTACCAAAATGTCTCCTAACTTCAGCAGCAGGAAGATCAAACCAGACCTCCAAACTGACCAGTACGGAAAACCCATGGAAACCCTCATCATGACTGAATACACAGAAACCCAGAAGACCTCTGACATGACCAGCACAGAAATCCCTGGCAGACCCATAACCAGAGGACCACACAGACCCCAGGACAAATTTGAATGTCACACCACCAAGACCCCAAGAGAACCCGAACTTGACCATAATAGAGAACCTTAGCAGGACCCAAGTGTAATCAGCACAGCAACACTCAGAAGACCTCAACCTGAACAGCACGAAGCCCCTCAGAAGAACTGAAATCTGTCCATCACAAAAATTCCCGACTGATCCCATCATAACCAGAACAGTGGCACCCCTCAGACCTCAAACTTGACCCAAGGACTGCAGGATGAAACTCTACATGACAAGCACAGCGCCCCTGCTGACCTACAACCTCACTAGAAGAGAACCCCAAATGATACGAAACCTGGAAAGCACAGATATCCCTAAAAGACCCAAATTGACATAGCCTAGAGACTGCAGAATGAAACCCAACCATACAAACACAATTATCCCCAACAGACCCTAAACAAGGCCAGCACAGAGACCCTAGGCAGACATCACTCCACACAAGCACACAAACTCCAGGCAGACCTAAAAGGTGACAAAGAACAAAGACCCCAGGCTTATCCCCACCACACAAATTATGGGCAGATTTCTAATCTGACCAGCACCGAGACCACAGGCAGAATAACATTACCAGCACGGAAACTACAGCCTAATCCCAATTGGACCAACAAAAGAACACCTGACAGATCTTCAACCTGAAAAGCACACAGACCCCTAGCAGACCTGCAACCTGACCAACACAGGGTCCCAAGCAGATGTGCTTGTGAACAACACAGAGACCGAAGCAGACACCTAACATGACAAAGACAGAGCAAAATGGCAGCCCACAAACCTCACTGAGAATAGATATACACAGGAGACCCCTATTCTGACGAGAATTAAGTATCCAGGCAGATACATAATCTGACAATCACAGAAACACTGAGATGACCTCCAATGTAACTAGCAGAGAGATCCTTGGCCGCTCCGCCCCTGACTGCAAACAGATATCCCGAGCTTCCCTCTAACCTGACCAGACAACCTGGAACATGAAAACCAAAGAGACCCCTGATGAACCTGAAACTTTTCAGCGCAGTACTATAACCTTATTTTAGAAACACCAGCAGAGATCCAACCAGAACCTTAACCTGACCAGCACTGAGACTTCCAGCAGATCCCCAACCTGTTAGCAGTGACCCCAAGAAGACTTCCAAATGGAGCAGCAAAGGGACCCCTGAAATACCCTTAACATCACTGGGCAAATGAATTCCAGTGTGACCCTTACCCTGACCCTCACATAGATCCATGGCAGACCTTGAATCTGACCAGCACAATGACCTTCATTAGACCTATAACCTGACCAGAAAAAATCACCAGTAGAACCCCTACCTCAGCAGAAACGTATCAAGAAGCAGTCCAATCTGAGCAGCATAAACATTGATCAAGACATCCAACTGCACCAGGACAGAGACCCGAGATAAACCTTGATCATTATAGAACCCACAGACAACCAGTAGACCCCTGACATGATTAGTACTTAAACCCCTTGAAGAGTCATAACTTGACCAGCAGAGATACCCAAGTCATTCTTTCAACATGAGCAGCCAAAGAGAATTCAGGCAGACATCAAACCTGACCAGCATAGAGCCCCAAGACAGACCCCTAACATGATAAGTATAGAGACTACAGGGAGACCCCAGGTGAACTCCCAAACAGACTGTGTGAAAAGAGCCTGAGCAAACAGACAAGCCCAGAGACCCCAGCCTGACTTCCAAACTCATGACCACAGAGACACCAAGTGGACTTTACATTGTCCAACACACATACCCTAAGAAGAACTCCAGCCTGAACAGAACAGAGAACATCAGCAGGACCCCAAAGTAATCAGCATAGAAACTCTCAATATACCTCAACTTGATGAGCACAGAAATGCCGAGAAAAACAATATATTCAGCACAGAGACCCCTGAGGGATCCCACGTTGTCCATAGAAGAGAAAATCCCTGACCTCAAACTTGACCAAAAATGAGACCTCAAGCAGAAACTCAACATGCTATGCACAGGGACACATGGAAACCTGCCTCCTGGCCAGGAAACAGACTCCTAGCAGACACCCAACCTGACAAGCACAGTAGCAAGCAGTCCATTAACATGATAAGCAGAAAGACCCCAGCAAATCTTCAAAAATACAAGCAAAGATACCCCAAGCAGGAACAAAGCCTGAGGAGGCAAAGAGAGCTCCAGCACCTCGTCATTCCAATCAACACAAAGAACACCAACAGAACCTTCAAATGACCAGCATAAGGGCTCCTGACAGACTCTGAACTTGACCATCACGAAGAGCACTAGCAAACCCGCAAACTCACCAGAACAGAGCCATAATACAGAACTCTGTGAAGACAATAACAGAGGACCTTTGCAAAGAAACTGGAAGAGTGTCTCTAGCAGATCCTAAATGACAATTACAGACCTCAGGTTAATCCAAATAGGTTTGGAAATAAGTACTCCAGGAGAATCGAAGCCCACCCAACACAAAGAACCGCGACTATATCAACCTGACCAAAACAGAGACCACACACTGAACTCTAACTTGACAAACACAGGGACCACTGCAGACCTGGAACCTTACCAGGGTAAACACACCCAGCGCACACACTACGTGACAAGCACACTATAGAACAGTCGATGATCCTGACCACTAGAGCGACCTCAACAAATCTTTGAACAGAGCAGCACAGATATCTGAAGCGGATCCCCAACATGACCCAGCACAGCATCTTTAGCACATTGTGTTCATCCCAGCACAGAGAAACCAGACAGAACACGCAAATGACCAGCATACAAACTTCCCACAGACCCGAACCTGATTATCACAGATCATTCCAGCAGACCCATAACCTGTGCAGAGCAGCGTCCCCAATGTAGACCACATACATGAACAGAACAGAGAACACAGGAACAGACAAAAACAGCAGAGAGACACCAGCAAGCACAAAATCTGACAACAGGCAGATTTCCAAATGTGAATAGGAGCAGAGACCCTCAGCAGAAACCCAGCCAACGAGCACAGAGACTGGCAACAGACCCAAATCTGACCAAAACAGAGACAACCTACCCACCCCAAGCTTGACAAACTCAGAGACCTCAGGCAGAAACTCGACATGACAAGCATAGCGACCCCAGTTGACATGTAACCTGGCTAGGAGAAAGACGTCCAGGAAACTCAAAACATGACAAGCACTGTGCCCAGCAAACAATTAAACAGCATTGGAAAGTCCTAAGTGAATCTCCAAAGAGACCAGCACAGATACCCCAAGCAGACCTCCAATGTGAAAAGGCAGAAAGACTTGCAGCACATGTCCTTTCTTTGTAGCACAGAGAACACTGACATAACCCCCAAGTGACCAGCCTAGAGATGCTTCGCAAAACCCCAACCTGACCATCACAAAGATCCCCAGCAGATGCAGAACCTGGCTATCACAGACAGCCACAGCAAACTCCCAACCTGACCAGAGTAGATCTATTAGGCACATACTAGACCAGAAGAAGGACACTAGCAGAACCCCAACATAAGCAGGACAGTCTCCAAGCAGATTCCAAATGTGACTGCAAAGAGATAATTTTAGCAAACCCCCAACCTTACCACCAAAAAGTGCCTAAGCAGACCTTCAACCTGACCAGTAAAGAGGCCTCGTGTAGAATTCCAACCTGACCAGCACAGATTCTCCAGCACACTCCAACAATGACCAGGCACAAACCAAGACAGATTCCAAATGTGATTGCTCAATGTGACTCTCAGCTGAACCACATCCTGCCCAGCACAGAATCTGAGACTGACCCTTACCAAAACACAGCAGAGAGTTCCCAACCAACCTCAAACTTGACCAATACAGAAACCTTAGGCAGATACTCAACATGAAAAGCAAAAGGGCAGATCAGGAACATTACCAAGAAAGAGACCCTCAACAGACACCCAACCTGATAAGTACAGTACACAGCAGTCCATTAAACTGACCACCAGAGAAACAATGCAAACTTTTTAACAAAGCAGCACGGATATCCCAAGCAGTTTTTCAATCTGACCAGGCATAAAAATCTCCAGGAATTCTGCATCATAAGAACCACAGAGAACCCCGACAGAATTCCCAAAGAATGACCCAAAGAATGACCATAACACAGAGCCCTAGAAGTCCTCGAATCTGGCCATCCCAGACAGTGCCAGCGGAACCCCAACCTGATCAGAATAGCCCCCCACAATGCACACGTCTAAGGTGACAAGAACAGAGATCCTAGACACAAACAAGATCAGAAGAAAGATACTAGCATTTCCCAAACCTGACCAGGACAGTCGCCTGGCAGATTCCAAATGTGACAGGGAACGGAGAACCTCAGTAGACCCCTAACCTGACAAGCACAGAGTCCCAAGGCAGACAACCACTCTGGCCAGCAAAAAGACCGCTTGCAAACCTACGACATGACCGGCATAGAGACCCTCTTGACACCACTAAGGTGAATAGCACAGGAACCATCAGCAGATCTCAAAACTCACCAGAACATAGACCACCAGTAGACTCAAAACCTGACCAACAGAGAGATACCCAGGCAACCTCCAACCTGATGAGAACTGAGACCCTAGGAAGACACTCACCATGGCAAGAATGGAGACTATACTAGACCGGAAGCCTGACCAGCCTAGAGACCCAAAGCATACCACCAACCTGATAGGCACAGTACCTTATCAGAGCACATTCCTGACCACGAAAGAGATCAAAACTGACTCCAACTTGAAGAGCAGGGTTGCCACTCATCCTTCTACATGACCAGCACAGAGACCCAAGGCAGACATTAAGGGCGACCACTACAGAGACATGAGCAGACTTCCTAATACACCAGCATAGGCA
>PVJL010021459.1:0-10572 GCA_004026885.1 Lyroderma lyra
CGCACACACACACACACGCACACATGCATACACACGCACGCGCACACACACGCACACACACGCGCGCACACACACACGGACACACACGGACACACACACGTGCGCACACACACACATAGACACACACATAGACACACACACACACAGACACACACACCATGAATGCTTGTGTTCAGAGGAAAGACCATGTGAGAACACAGCAACAAGGCGACTGTCTGTAAGCTGAGGCTTCAGGAGAAACCAAGTCTGCTGACACCTTGGTCCCAGACTTCCAGCTTGCAGCGCTGTGAGAAAATTAATTTCTGCTGTTAGCCCCGCCCCCCGCCCCCCGTCCCCCACCCAATCTGTGGTGCCCCGTTGTGGCAGCCCGAGCGAACTAGTGCAGTGTCCGCTCAAGGGCTACCTTTCTTTCCACTCTGTGTGAGCCTCCTGCCCCACACCCATCCGGTTCCTTTGGGTAGGGCCGGGTTGGGCATTCATTCATCCATTCATTCATTATTGCACACTGACCTGGTCCAACTAGGCAGCAGGCACGCACAGAGTCCCTCTTACCCTGGGGCTACTGTCTAATGCCCCACCCCCAAGGTGCCCGCGGGAGAGGCTGCAAATATTTATCTGGGCAAGCGTGGAGAGAGGAGACGTTAAAAGTAAATTAAATGACCCAAGTCGTGATTTATAGAAAGCTCCAAATGTTGGTTTGCTTGTTTTGTGGCGATGGCGTGTTTCTTTGTGTTGCTTTTTAAGCACAAGCTTCTCTTGTAGCTTGCCTTGCCGAACGTGGACGTACGGGAGAGAGTCACCGAGGTGGGTCACCATACGCTTCTCATTACGGAGGCGATGCGACGCGCCGGGCACAGCCAGCACGGAGGCCGGAGGCCGCGACAGGG
This sequence comes from Lyroderma lyra, assembly GCA_004026885.1. Classification (NCBI taxonomy): domain Eukaryota; kingdom Metazoa; phylum Chordata; class Mammalia; order Chiroptera; family Megadermatidae; genus Lyroderma; species Lyroderma lyra. The sequence continues at coordinate 888 of PVJL010021459.1, forward strand.
CTCGGAGTTATTGATTTTCCCGCGCGGGTTTGTGACTCCAGAGACAACCCAGACCCCGAGAAGAGCCTGGTTTCTGCCAGTGCTGTTTGGGATCGGTTCCCCACTTGGCACGGACGACTTCTGAGGGGGAAGACCGAACGGCCAACATGTGGGCTGGCTTCTGTCCCACACAGCAGCTCCACCAGCCTCGCAGGCCTGTATGCCCCCGGGTGCCAGGAAGAGCTGGAGTCCGGCGAAGCCCGGCCATGACTCATGCACTTGCCTAGCTTTGCTCTGGAAATGTGCTCTCCAGACTCTTCCGGGCAAGCCTGAGCGGCTCACTGCAGATCCCATCACTGACGCGCCTTTCACGCTCCCCAACTCCCTCCGGAACGCTCCCAGTCGTGGCAGCCCCGGGCAGGGGGTGCTTCCCAGGGAGAGACATTCATCATGGTACCCAAACCCACCTCCGTCTCCGGGACAGGCATGGTCTCAATGGCCAATGGGAAGAGAGGGAGCCAACAGGTATTTTTAAAGAGGCTCTAGCCACGGGAGGGTCTGAAAAGAAAATATCCCCTTCGAGCATTTAGTCACACACATCAAAGGAAACAACAGTCTCAATCTTCATTTGCATCGTGCGGGCATTAGATGTGGTCCAGTTACACCGAGCTCCGCTTGAACAGGCAGAAGTGCCAGTACTTTTCAAGCCTTGACGGAGACAGAGAGAAAAGGCAGCCAGGCAAATAATACATCACCCTGCCAAGGCATTTTCCACTTTTAAAAGGACAGAACAATTTTACATGATTTCTGGAGCCTCTTCGCAGCAGCTAGCCCCTGACATTTGTGCGCGCACCCTGGCCGGCCGGCCTGAAACCGCTTGGCTGGCCCCGGCCTCCTGCTCCTGCGTGTCGGGGACCACAGCCTGCTTTTCGGGCTTGAAGCTCCAGAAACAAGAAGGCCAACTGGCCCCGTTTTTGAGCACAGGCAGACGACAGAGGTTGGCTCTGCAGAAAGCGCCAATTAAGACACCACCCTGGTGGAAAGAACACGGTGTTTCAGGTCAGCTGTCAGGGCTAAGAGCCACCAGAATGAAAATGCATAGGAGGGCTTGGGGTTTCTCAGTGAAGTCCCCTGGAGGCCCCCGGGGCACCAGACATAGAAACAACGCAGTGTGCTTGCACTTGATGGTGACACCTCTTGGAGAGCAGAGAAGGGCCACCAGTTCTAGAATCATGCACAAACATGCCTTCTAGTTAGGGTGACAAATGGACATGTTTCTCCGGATCTGGAGAATCGAGGTTGGGCCATTTGAGAAAATTTCGCCCGCTGCGCTCTCTGAGTCTACGGTCCACCCCATGCCAAGTGTGAGGTCTTGTGTTAGAGGGCGAGCTGTGGTTTTCCTGTCTCTGATCCTCAGCCCTGGCTGGCCTGAAAAATCTCAGGGTGCTGAATGATTAATTCCAACCTGCCCTAGAAAACGTTAGTCAGCTGGCAAAAGGAAATAGCCCAACACGGAGGCAAAAAGAGCAAATTGACTTTATCTGTGAGTGATTATGTTTGACAAGATGAAAAAGAAGGAAATCTTTTGTCACAGGAGAAAATGGTGCTTTGAGAAATCGTTGCACCAGTCTTAAGGCTCTGCTTTACAGAGTTTGAATTAAAATGAAAATAATGCCAGCACCGCCCCCCACCCCCTCCGATGAAGAGCAGAATGACAGCACCTGCATTTGCATACGTTTACTATGGCGGAGTTTCAGAAATCGGATCAGGAGTTCCCGGGTCTACGCTGGAGCAGCACTTTCGTGAACGAGCAAACTCTTTCAAGAAACCTCTTTCTGCATCGCTACCGACTTCTAAAATTTTAATTTTCCCTTTACGTATTGTCACACTGTGTGGCAGCCTCCTTCTTTGGGGGAGGCAGATGGGACTCTCCTCCAATAAGAAAGGAGAGCCAATTTGCATTCCGAAAGGGGGAAAGATCAAGGCCGTTACAACGAGGCTTCTGATTTCACATTTGTCTCCTACGCCAGCATGGCCTGTTGGAAGGGACACGCGGCAGCAGGAAAACAAACTGTTTTGACTCAATCTGGGATTCACATTTTCCTGCTTACAGGTTTCCCCCTACTACTTAAAAACAAAATTAACCTTTGGAAAGTTCTGAACTCTTTTTGTGAATATATTTTAAACCACCTTCTCTCAAATATCCATGTGGCTATCTCCCTTGCTTTCTTGGAGTCTCTGTCCAAATGTCCATTTCCTGACGACGGTGACCCGACCGTTTCTATTTAAAATGCATCTCCCCAACACGGGTATTCCTGATCCCCTTCGATATGCTCCCCTTTTAATTTTTGTTTTCCATACCACTTACAGCCTTCTCACGTGCTGTAGAATTTCTTTAATTATGTTTATTGCCCCTAACTAGACGCTAAGCACCGAGAGGACAGGGTCTTGTTTTGGTCAGCGACGCACTTTTCATCGCACAAAGCTGTGCTGTCAGTCAGTCGGTGCCCAATAAATGTCGAACGGTAACGTCAGGAACAGTTGTTCGAGATGTGGAACCGAGCAAGAGTGTCTTTACTGCCAAGCGCTGCTCCTTGCTCAGCGGACGCTCGGGGAGGATGGGGTCTACAGGAGAGAGCGCCTCTCCCTGACCTTCTATGGACTCCCTGGAAGCAGAAAACAGAGGAATCCAAATGATTCTGGTCCGCAGATGCAGCTGATCGTTCCCCTATGCCTAGAACAAATAACCCCGAATGTGACACTTTATTGCCCAGTAGATACGGACCAAGCTCGCACAGTTCAGCATGTATTCCTGCTTGCCTGGAAATATGCCTCCGTTTTGCAAATTCTCCTTTGAACCAGTTTCAATATCTTACTAGTTTCCTTACTAATTAAAGAGCTAAAGAAAATTCTTGACATATACTCACTTGATATTTGTATATGAGAGTCATGATTGTTTTAGAACTCCTTTTGAAAATGATGACTGAGTGAAAAAGTGAATCACCCTTCCTCCCTTAGGGAACCTTGCTTAGACCCACGGTTTTAGAGACCACTGAATGCTGACCCCTCCCACATTCGTATCTCCAGCCGCACCTCCGTGTGCCTCAGATGTGTCTGCACTTGGATGGCTAAGAGGGCATTTCAGAAGATTGGAGTGATGTGGCCACAAGCCAAGGAATGCTGGCCGCCACTAGGAGCTGGAAGAGGCTAGAAATGGATTTTCCCTGGAGCCTCTGGAGAGAGCACAGCCCCGCCAGCACCTTCATTTTGGCCCAGTGAAACCGATTTTGGACTTCAGGCCTCCAGAACTGTAAGAGAAATAAGTTCCTTTTGTTTTTAAGCTACCGAGGTAATTTGTGACAGCAGCCCCAGGAAACGAATGCACCTTGTGCCAGTCACCGCCAGGTCTGGACGACTGCAGCAATCTCCTAACACGTCTCCCTGCTGCCCCTCCCGCCCCGTGCAGGCCGTTCTCCACATCACGGCACAGCGATCCTCTGAAGGCACCGCTCAGGTTGTACTCCCATCTCAACACCCTCCGCAGGCTTTCTAGGACCCACCGAAGAAAACCCAAAGATTCCACTGTGGAGTTCAAAGTCCTTTGAGGTCTGGCCTGAGCTTCCTCTCAGGGGTCACGTCTCAGTGCCCCCTCCGCACGGCCTGCTTGCAGTTGCTACGGCCCAGCCTGTGTGCGTTTGCCTCAGGGCTTTTGCACGTGCTGTGTCCTCTGCCTGGAGTATTCCGCCCCGCATCCCCCACAACTCCATGGCTCGCTGCCACTCCTTCAGGTCTGAGAGGACTTCCTGACACGCCTTAACGGAAATAGCACCCTCATCACGGCACCCTCTCCTCCTGCTTAGTTTTTCTTCAAACCTTTGTTAAATATTACGTATTTGTCCTGACTTTTGCACTTCCGATCAGCTCCACGAGGACAGGGTTTTTGTCGGTTTTGTTCACTGCTGTATCTCCAGCACCAGGAGTGGATGTCTGGTTCATCGTCGGCACCCCATACATATCGATCCCATGAAAGCACGTGGTAAAGAAATGAAACCCTATCAAATGAAGAGGAAGCCTATTATAGGTCATAGTTACATTTCTTGTTCTTTTTCCAGAAAACGTTTCTGCATATACAAGAATATCTGTGTATACATGAACATTATATCTATTTACATGTGAGACTGGTATACCGTATGCCCGGTGCCTTACTTTCTTCAGTTAAATATTTAAGCTGGAGAAACTTCCACAGCAGCCCCGCATCTCTTTAATGGCTGTGAAACATCCCACCGCTGAATATTTAAAGAAAAATAATGTGCTCACCTCATTTGAAATATGGAAAAGCTAATGACAATGAAATGCCTCTGAGCCCACACCGTTTTTATTTATTCAGTAAGTGGTAGCCAGCTGACTTTTTTGGGGGGTGCTCCTCCGTGAACGTCAACGACAAGAGTGCTGATACGTCAGCAGCTTTTCCCTCCGTGGGTTTTAACAGGCCATTTAACTTTCAACATCTAAACGAAGTTTCCTCGGAAGACTGGGAGGCAGAATAAAGTACACTGGGAAGCACTGAGGCGAATAGGTAAGAAAAACAGAACAAAACTTATGAGCACCAGCCTTTGGCGTTGGCAGGTAGGGCTCACGATGGGAGGGCAGAGGAAGACTCCAGTTCGAAAGGGAAAGCCCAGAAAGAAAGGGGTTGACCCCTCGGGTGGCGTATGGCGGGCAGATGTGCTCCATCAAAGACCTTTAGCTGTGACCTGAAGCCTCCTTCAGTTCAGGTGCAATCGGGTGTGTTGTATGCGATAGCTCAATGATGCGGAGAGGTTTTATAATTATAACTGTTGTTTAACTTTTTCACTGAGTTAGTTGACTTCAAGTATTTTTTTTCCCCAAAATGTGTAAAAAAACCACAAAAAAGAAAATGTTCATATTGTGACTGTTTTATGTATTTAATAGTAACTTTGGGGAGCAGCTTTGTATAAATGACATTTTTATTTTAAATTTTTGTTATACGGTAATATATTTACCATTATATTGAATTTCAGCCAAAAATACTCAAAACATACTAAGTGGCATCAATTAGGTAACTTAGAATCTAATGGCATTGATGACAGAAAAAATTTGTTATAAAATGTTATATGACATGGCATATAAAATATCTTTGTTGTTGCTAGTGCAAGCCACAGGAAAATATTTAAAAATCTTGTAAATAGAGAAAGGTCCTTGAAACAGTTTCACACTGAATAGCAATTTTACAATAATTACAGTATTTATATTTTTAAGTAAATACAGTTAAGGTGGTACATTTTATTGAAGTAAATGATTACATTAAAGTATAAAATTTTTCTATTGTTATTCATTCTTGAGAAACATAAAAATATAGAAAAATGTACATCTGCTTTCCTAAACTTCCCTTCTGGAAAAGTGTTTTTGAGCTCGTGGGGTAAGGTCAAACGCCGCAGTCAGCAGATGGATGGGACCGAACGTCGTGGAAGAAGGGTTAAACCGTGTCTCTTGAAACCGCGATCACAAAGGATATCATTCTGTTCTGGGTTTTAACACTAAAAGGAAAGCAGAACCGCCAGGAGTGCTGAGGTCGCTCCTTGGACTTACTGTCCATTCTGACTTAAATACTTGACAAATGAAACTACATACTTGTTTCAAAATTTCAACAAAAGCCTGGTCCACAAATCAGGCTTTTTATGTTCAAATTATATTGCAAATGAGCTAAAATTCAACCCCAGTAGGCCCAAATATCTCATTATACTTGGAGTATCTGACAAGGTGTTACTCTCACATACTAAGAATAGACATTCTGAGATAATAATGGCTGGCATAACTGGGGGATGGAGGCAGGTGGGGTGCAGACAGGAGGAAAGATGAGGGTTTGCAGGGCAGGGAGAAGAAGGAATATCTAGTGAAAGGTTCTTTCTAACAAAGCTCAAGTTTTCATTATGTTTTATCTTGAAAAGGCAAGGGGATACAGGATCTCTCCATATTATTTCTCACAACTGCCTGTGAACCTACAATGATCTCAAAATAAAAATAATTAATTACAGAAAAGGCGAGAGAAGACGCTTTTGGAAGTAGAGCTTTGGGATAGCATCATGTTTAACAACACAGCCTTTGGCCGCTAAAGAAGGCAGAGACGGACAACTTGTCTCCTCCTCGTCCTGTGTTGGGTGGCCGTGTGTGTGGCTCTCACCAGCTTCCCTCTCTCAATCCAGTAATATGGAGCTTCACTAAATCCCAATTTATGGAAGTTCAACCATTTCTATTATCATCATCACTAGTAAGAAACAGCGACTTTCAGTATTTCAGAAAGCTGACCAGGAAAAAACTGTTTACAAACATTTCTGAGGTTAAAAAGTAACAATTTAGTAATATTCAGTGTTTGGCTGTCTCCATCTGTTCCTGGAGAGCAGCGTTCTTCCCTAGAAGAACATTAGGGTCCAAATGGGCATGGATTCGGGGTGGGGTGGGGTGTCCAGCCCGTCCCTTGACTCCTTTACCCCCCCTAAATAGGCCTTTTCAGCAACCTGGGCTGCTCCCCTTTATTGGAATTGCCCACCTCTTGGTTACCTTCCAAGAAAAGAGAAAACACCAGCTGTTATGGACTTACTATTTGTGTCTGCCCCAAATTCACATATTGAAACCCCTACCCGGGAAGCCCCGTGTGACAGTACTAGGAGGCGTGGGCACTGGGACATGATTGGCATTAGAGGAGGTTCTGAAGGTAGGACCCCAGCGTGGGATTAGTCCCCTTGTAAGAGACAGGAAAGGTTTCCCCTCGTTCCTCCGGGCCGGGTGAGGATACACCCTGATCTCAGACTCCTACTTTGCAGAACTGTGGAAATAAATTTCTGTTGTTATAAGCCACCCAGTCAGGGTGCTTTGTTCTCGCAGTCCAAAATAACACGCCAGCCGGTCAGCCCCCCCAACATTGCCTTGCCCAGCGGTTCTCAAATTCTTTGATTTCAGGATCCCTTTAAAGTCTTAAAAGTGAGAAAGGACCCCAAAGAGCTTCTGTTTATGTGATTTGTTTATCTATAGGTTACTGTACAGAAATTTAAAAAATTATTAGTTCATTAAAAAATAAACCCATTACATTATATACATATTTTTATAACTAAAATTTTCAGTGATAAGCGTGGCATTGTTTGACAGTTCTGCTAATCTCTTTAATACCCCATTTAATGGAAGAGTGCTGGATTCTCCTGTTCGCTTTCAGTCTGTTTTGATGTCATGCACTAAGTAACCTCTGGAAAATTCCACTGAACATGCATGAGAGATTGACATGTTATTGGCCTTGTGGATTCACAGGAAATGTCTTGAGGATCCCCCCTGCCCCCCAGGTCCCCAGGCTGGACGTTTAAGTATTGCCATTGTAGCCTGCCTGAGTCTATGGTGCTTTCCACAGGCAATTTCAAGGGTGATGGTGATGCTTTCTTGAGGCCAAGGTGATAGAGTATTTATTATCTTTGTCTCCACTACACCTTGATCTGCTGCTGTTAACGTTGTTAACCCCTGCTGGGCTCTGAGCTCCTTGGAGAAAGACACTCCACTTTCTTCACCTTTATGTCCTCAGGATTTAACACGACTGTCTGGTTTCTAGCAGGCACTGGATACAATTATTTTTAAATTTAAATACATCTTTTAATTCTAAAAGCTGTATACTTATGACAATATTGTAGAAAATACAGGCAGTAAGAAAACAACACATAAACACCCAAATGGGTGTAGTATTTTGTATTACTCTTTTTACAAAATGCTATTGTTTTTAGACCTAGAATCATATGATTTCCAATAAATGAACACTATAAATTTGAATACCTTTTTCTCAGCACCTAGCAAGTAAGCTTTCCTTCCTGTTTCTGATGTCTGTGACTACCATAATCTTCCATTGTGGGGACGTAACACAATTTACTTACTAAATATCCAACATTACCACGTTTGGGATGCTTCCAGTTTTTTGTTGTAATAAATACCTATATGTGTGACGAATACCTTCATACATATAGCTTTTTTGGCATTTAGTGTTATTTCCTTAGACTAGATTCCCAGAAGTAAGATTACTGGGTCAAAGGATGCAGACATTTTTTATGGCTTTTAATACATAACTGTAAAATTGCTTTTCAGAGGGTTATACTAATTTTCAATGCCACCAGCACTTTTGTTTCACCACACAAATCGTCAAAATAGGTGCTATTAAGAATGCTAATTGATAAAATATTGTACCCTGGTTGTTAAAATTTTGTAATTTTTTGAGGTTCATAAAATTAAAGTTTGTTGAAGAGTGAGTGTATAACATAAAACGTTCTTTCAGGAATCTTTATTTCTGGAAAACTTAAGAAATTTTTGCCTGTGAAGACTAGAAAAAGAACACATGTTAAGATTGGCACAAAATTCACTTTGACAGCCAATCTTGATGCCAAAATACTCCCGAGGAGGACCTTTCGCTGATTCTGCTAGTTGTCGTCAACTGTAGCAAAGGAAAAAATAAAATGTAGAGGAAGGAATTATTCTCACTGCAAACCACACAAGGTTCCCATAGAGGGGTAGCAGATCGGCTTTTCCCTCAACTTTTTCCTTTTCTTTAAACTGCGAGCTTTCAGCCCTCTCCTTGGTTTCTGGTATTCCCTGCCCATGTGAACATCTCCTGAATTTCTCTGGGAGGCGGCCGTTCATCTTCGCCATCTCATCTGGCTTTACACTGCTCTGTGCCGTGTGTGCTGGTCCACTAGGTGTGGACGGATCTCCAGAAAGGCTGCAGCGGTGTGTCTGTCCCTCACAGGATGCACCCTACTATTTCCCTGCTCTCGCTCCCCGACTGACACCTAGTTTGCTAGTCTAGCCACCTCGCTCGGAACGCGAGTGCAGGGGACGCTGGAATACTTGTTTGGAAAAGCCACGAATGTGAGCTCGGGGTTAAAAGAAACTTGGCTCGCTTCGTCCTCCGAGCAGGAGCGCCGAGGTTTAACGTTTCTCTAAGATTTTGTTCAGCGGCCTCATCCTGGGACAAGCATTTATGAGTCATCGGCGCTGTGGGTCACATGGCCAACGTGACCAAAATAAAGTTTCAGTATTTTAAGCCGTTAGAAAAGGGGACAACGGAGCACACCGGGGGTGCGAAGCGGAAGGCGGGCACCGGCGGGCACGGACGGGCCGGGTACCCGCTTACAGGGCCGCGGCGGCACTGACCGGGGGGGTGGGGCGCCGGTGGCGCGGGGAGGGGAAGGGGCGGGGCCTGGCGAGAGACGCACCCCTCCCCCCACGGCCGGCAGCGGCGGCGCCCGGACTCCCGGGCCGACCGGCTCTGGTGAGCTGCGCACGACCGACCTCAGCCCCTAGGTGCCCCGACCCCCCCCCCGCTGTCCTCTAGCTGCGGCAGGCTGCGGGATCCCAGAGATCCCGCCGCGTCCTCCACTGCCACCAGGACCCCCACGCGCAGGCAGCGGCTTCCCCGGGAACGTCCTTCAGCCCCGGGAGCACGCGGGAAAAGCCCCAGTACGCCAATGAGCGAGCGCCTTTCTCTTGACGGTCACGCTCGGGGGCGGGGCTTCCCTTCGCCGCTCCCGAGTTCCGGGAACCCCCTTTGATTGGTCTGGACGGCCTGGGAAACACTGTAGTAAAGCCCAATCAAAACGCCACATCTCGGCCTCGAGGAAATATTCTTTGTGGGCCCCTTCCTGATTGGGCAGTTCCTTCG
>PVJL010021460.1:0-10416 GCA_004026885.1 Lyroderma lyra
CCACCTCCCTTCTCACTCTTATTTTACAGGCTAATTCATGATTTACTAAAATATGTGTAACCATCCACTAAAACACAATTTTGTAGCTATCACTCAAATGAAATATTCTAGAGTAGGAAATGATAAATCTCATAGATCCCCCTCAAAACATGAATACTTGTTGAAGACTCATGTGTTGTTTGCTTATTTGTGTGTGTGTTCATGACTACACAATTACTAGTGCTTCTCTCCTTTAGGTGAAGTTCTTGAATGACTTACCAGCAGTAGAATTAATGGTTTCCATGGTCCTTGCTAACTATAGCCACATTCATGGAATGTTTGTGCTACCCATCTCTATGAACAAAGATTTTCATTTGGGACCTCACATGAGAATATAAATCCCCTTTCTTTTTTGTGTCTGAATTGATTAAATTCTAGATCTAGGTACTTAGCAACAAGAACTCTCCCAGTTCTACAGACACTAGCAACTGGCTAAACTCCCTCCTTGCTGTGACTTCACAATGTCCATCAAACTATAAAGGTAATGACTCTTCAACATGAATAATTTTGCCTAATATATTCCCATCCCCTTTTTATGTACTTACTACATACAGTAAAAACACTTTTGTTTCAGGGACTGATTCTCTTGTTGCCATGGTGCCAGATTATTTCTTCACCATTCATTGAAATTGTGGAACACTTAAATTACATCAAGTTCCAGAAAAAGGTTTAAGTCTGTTGACAATATTTTACAAGGAATCCCATTGTTAGTAACCATCAGTAACTTTATAAGCTTAATGAAAAAATACAGACATATCATATCTTCACATAAATATAATTCATCTGTTAGGAAAACCATTGTCAATAAAAAGAAGAAAACCAAATTTAGAAGAAATGAGTAAAAATTAGGGTAGAAATAAATATAGTAAATGAATTAGTGAGCTGTCAGTGAAAATATTACCATATAGGCAGACCTGGATTTAGAACATTGGCTGGGAAAAACCAAGGAAGTAAGTTTAGTTATCTATTATTCTTGAGAGTTTACCTGTGGGTGGGCTGACCAGACACACTGAAACAGGATTAGGAGACAACAGTACTGTCCCATTTCAAACTGCACGTATGGCCAGCCTAGTCTCACAGGGCTAACTGCAAGGTGTCAGTAGGCTGACCATACGTACTATTTGAAACGGGACAGTATTGTTGCTTACTGTCCTGTTTAAAACAGTACGTCTGGTCAGCCTACCTGAGGGGCAGAGAGGGTGGTAATGTCTGCCAGTTTGATACCTGCCAGAGGCTTTCTGTTTCTCCTCCAGCTTAGTAAGTTCATTCCAGATCTGCACTTTCCCTCATTGGAATGTTTCACTTTCTCTCCTGCATTCATCACAAGTGGTTTCTAAAGAGCTGAACTTGCATGATGACTGTGTCCACCTCTCTATTAATTTTCTAGGGCTGCTGGGAAGGTAGTGCAAAGTGAATGATCAAAGAAAATTTATTTCCTGACAATTCTGGAGGATGAAATTCCAATATCAGTGTGTGCAAGCCTTGCTCTTTGGAAGACACAGGGAAGGATGTGTTATAGCCTTCACTTCTGTTAGTTCCATGCCGTGTGGCAGCGTAATTCAGATCGTTCATGATACTCTTCTGTACAAATTTGACTTTCAAATAGGGCACCAGTCATATTGAATTTGGGGCCTGCCCTATTCCAGTATTACTGTGTGATGTAATTACCTCTGAAATGACCCTATTTCCAACTAAATACATTTTCTGAAGTACTGGGAGTTAGCCTTCAACATATAACTTTAGAGGACACAATTGAAACCATCCCAATATCTTTGTCTTAATTTAATGACTTGACAGTTACATTTAATTACATTATTATTAAATAGGGAAAGAGACAAATGTAAGAAAATATTGATATTCCTTATAAAAAATTTCAGATAGTAAAATGTTTTTGTATGTTGCAGTCCTAAAAGAAAAGTAATTAGTTTGGTCAGTTTTAGTTAACTATACATAAGTGGCTTTCTTTTATATCATGATAATGAATTACTTATTTTATCTTCTCATGTTTCACCTTAGCTTCAAAGACTGTACACATATTCTGTTAGATTTAGGCATAGTGATTTTATTTTCTGGGGTGCTAATGCAAATGGTATTGTATTTTTAAATTTCAAGTTTCAGGAGGACTCACATTACCTAATTTTAAGACTTACTAAAAGGTGAACCTAGTCAAAGACAGAGTGATCTGGAGAACGAATAGTCACATCGAGAAGTGGAAAGGAACAGAGACATCAGAAACAGAAATATGTCCACTGGAATATACTGAAATGATTTTGACTAGGTCACCATGATAGTGATGGGTAGTGGTATATATCACCCCAAAGTGTGCCGTTTTGGCTTATTGATTGTTTTGAATGAAAGCCACTTGAGAGACAGCTGGTACAAGTAAGCACTGTGACCCTCTCTCATCCTGCTGCAAATAGAAGATAAACCTCCAGTGTGAGAAGGACCTTGCTTGTCCCAAGAGGAGGAAAGACGTTCGCATAACCAGAGAGAGAGATCTTGGGGATGACCTGTTAAACTAACCCTTATCTTCCTAGTTACGTGTTTAATACTCCTAGCGCAAATCCCCTTGTGTCATCAACCCTTCCTAAATGTCTGTCTACAATGGTCGCTGTGGTCACTACACTGAGACTTTCTTTCTTTGTAAAAGTTATGAAGTACATGTAAAAATACAATAAATCTGTAGACTTTTAATCCCATTAATCTGTTTTTGTTAGGTTCATTTGCAGACCCAGGTAGGGAGCTTTAGAAGGTTGAGGTAAAGTTTTGCATCCTGTATAGCATTTGATGAAAAAAGAGTGAAAGAATGGTCAGAATAGTACCAAAATTTAAGTCTTCTATCGTGTGTGTGTGTGTGTGTGTGTGTGTGTGTGTGTGTGTGTGTTTGTGTGTGTGTATACCCACACACATCTATGGTCTGTCCAAAAAACATCCTGCCATATGTGCCTCTATTTTGGCTGGAAACTTTCTGGTGAAAGGTCCTGACAAAGAAGGTCATGAGCTGCCAAAACCTGTCTGTTAGGACAGGACAATGTCTAACTCTTAAATGCACAGACACCAATGCAAGTCTACATAGATCATGTGAAACAGGCAATCAAAACACCACTAAAGGAAGCCAATAACATTCTAGTAATTTACCCCAAATAAGTGGAAAGCTAAGGATTTCTTGAAAAAATTTCAATATAATGATATTAAGGAAGCTAAAAGAAATGCAAAAACAAAGACAAAAAAGCAGAAAATCCCCAGACAATTAAATGAGATGAAGAAAGCAAAACATGAACAAAATGAGAAGTTTATTAAAATAAATAGAAAGCATAAAACACACACACACACACACACACACACACACACACACACACACCACACACACACAGAGAAATCCTAGACGTGAAGGATAATACAACGAGAAGACTGAAAACTCTTAGACACGAACAGTAATTGAGTCGTCACCAGAGGGTGAGGCGGGTGTGGTAGAAGAGGGGAAGGGGGTCAAATATGTGATGATAGGAGAACTGTCTGGGTTGTGAACACACAATCCAATATATAGATGATGTATATATTGGAGAGCACTAAAATGTGCTCTCAAATCCTATGCGATTTTACTAACCAATGTCACCCCAATAAATTTAATGAATAGACAAAGGAGAAATTAAAATCCAGTGTCATTTCTGATCATACATGGTCCTAGGCGGTAACTCAAAGTTCTCAGTTACTTTCCCCCGAAGCAGTCATAAAGCAAAAGGTATAAATGAAATTGTGGTCTGACTCCCTGCTCTGTGCTAATCAGGTAATTATTTGTTTGTTTGTTTATTTAAATAAACTTTATTTTAAAATAAATTTAGAGAAACATTGCAAAGATAGTCCGGACACCATAGAAACCAAATCCCAAAGCAAGATATAGGCACTGGGGTATGTATAAGTATAGGTATACATCTGTATCTGTATTAAGATATAGTAAGTTAATGTATGTTAATCTATACATGAGTTCATGCTGATGTTCATTCTATTCTATTACCACCGGGATCATTTTAGTTTTCATCTCTGTTTATCTACACTGTCTTCAATCAATGCAATACTGAGATATTTCGTTCTCAACATTCAGTGTTTATTCACTCATTGCTTCAATATCCCCTTATTTGTTCTCTCTCTATATATGTATACATATATATGTATATATGAGTATTCGTGCCTATGTTAAAACAGAAATGAGCTGTGCTGATGTCTCCCACCTAGTTTAGTATCACCTAGGTCATTCTAGGTTTCCCCATTACTTATCCCTAACCTACCACTCCAACCTTCTGCTGTCTTGCTAATAACATTCATCATTTATAGACTTATTTGTTTCATCTCAGTATACATGTGCAGTGGTTTCAGGATTCATACTCACTCATATATCTGTGAGAAAAATTTTTATAATACTATATAGAAATTTAAGTTTTGTAGTTTCCCTTTATTTTCAAAGTTGTTTTGCTTTTATTGCTAAATTTATTGGGGTGACATTGGTCAGCAAAACTATAGGGCACTGTCTATGTGTAGCATTGTGTGTTCACCAGCCAGAGTCAGTTCTTTCATCACCACATATTTGACTCCCCCTTTCTCTTCTCCCCACCCCTCCCCACTTGCCCTTAAGTAACCACTAATCTATTGACTGTGTCCATGAGTTTTTTGTTCTTTGTTGCTTTCAGTTTTATATTCTGCATATGAATAAAGTTATATGGTTCTTGGTTTTTTTCTGTCTGGCTTATTTTGCTTAGAATGTTGAACTCAAGGTCCATCCATTTTGTCACAAATGGCAGTGGTTCATTATTTCTTATAGCTGAGTAATATTCCATTGTGTATATGTACCACAGTTTCTTTATCGAGTCATCCATCAAAGGGCCTTAGTTTGTTTCCATGACTTGGCCACTGTGAATAGCACTGCAATAAACATTGGGGTACATAAGTGTTTGTGAACTAAGGTTTTCAAATTTTTCTGATACCCAGAAGGGGGATTGCCGGGTCATATGGTAACTTCATTCCCAATTTTCTGAGAAAACTCCACTCTGCCCTCCTTAGCAATTGTGCCAATTTACAATGCCACCAGCAGTGCGCAAGTGTCTTTCTTCACATCCTCTCCACATTTGTTATTCTTTGTCTTGTTGAGAAACCATTCTAACAAGTGTGATGTGGTATCTCATTGTGGTTTTGATTCGCATTTCCCTAATAGCTTATGAAGTTGACCGTTTTTTTCACATGTCAGTTGGTCATTTGTATTTCTTCATGGGTGAAATGTCTATTCAGGTCCTCTGCCCACTTTTTAATTGTTTTTGTTGTTGTTGCTGAGTCCTACAAGTTCTTTATATATTTTAGATGTTAGTTCCTCATCAGAAGTGTTGTGTTTAAATATATTTTTTATTGTGTTAGCTGAATCTTTGCTTTGTTGATGATTTCTTTTGCTGTACAGAAGCTTTTAAGTTTGATATACTCCCTTTCATTTATATTTGCTTTTATTTCCCTTGCCTTTGAGGTCAAGTTTATGAAGTCCTCCCAGAGCCTGAGGTCTACAAGTTTAGTACCACTGTTTTCTTCTATACAATTTATTGCTTCGAGGCTTATGTGGAGGTCTTTAATTCATTTTGAATTAATTTTAGTATATGGTGACAGTGCACAGTTCAGATTCATTCTTTTGCAATGGTTTTCCAATTTTCCCAGCACCATCTACTAAAGAGGCTTTGTTTTCCCCATTGTATATTGTTCACTCCTGTATAAAAAATTATTTGTCCATATACTCATGGATTTATTTTTGGGTTTTTGATTCCGGTTTATTGGTCTGTGCATCTGTTTTTCTGCCAATGCCATGCTGTTTTGATTATTGACACTTTGTAGTATAAATTGAAATCGGGGAGCTTGATACTTTTAGCCTTATTTATTTTATGTAGGTTTGCTTTGGCTATTCAAGGTCTATTGTAGTTCCATATAAATCTGAGACTTTTTAAAAATGTATTTTATGAGAGAATATGGGACTTTGGTGGGAATTGCATTATATGTGTAAATTGCTTTGGGTAATATGACCATTTTAACAATGTTAAGTGTTTCAATTCATGAACATGGATATCTTTCTTTTTATTCGTGTCCTCTTAAATTTTATTTAATTGCTTCGTATAATTTTCAGTGTAAAAGTCCATCATATTCTTGGTTAAGTTAATTGCCAGATATTTTACTCTTTTTGTTGCAATCCCAAAAGGCATTGGTTTTCATACATTTTTTCCTGAAGATTTGTTGTTTGTATTCAGAGATGCTATTGATTTTTGTAAGTTGATTTTCTCTCCTGCAACTTCACTGTATTTGTTGATTGTTTCTAATAGTTTTCTGGTGAAGTGTTCGGAATTTCCTATGAAAAAGATCATTTTATTTTCAAATAGTTACAGTTTGAACTTTTCTCACCCAATTTGGATATGTTTTATTCCTTTCTCTTGGCTGATTGCTCTAGGTAGTACTTCCAGTAATATATTGCATAGTAGTGGTGCCAAGGGGCATCCCGGTCTATTTCCTGATTTTAGGGGAATGGACTTCAGCATTTCCCCATCAGTATGATATTAGCTGAGGCTTTGTCTTATATAGCTTTTATTATGTGAAGGTACTTTGTTTCTATACCCATTTTATTCAGTGTTTTGTCCACGAATGGATGTTGTATCTTGTCAAATGCTTTTTCGGCATCAATTGCTATGATCATATGGTTTTTGCATTTTATTTTGTTTATGTGGTGTATCACATTGATTGATTTGCATATGTTAAACCATTCCTGTGCTCCTGGATGAATCCCACTTGATCCTAGTATATAATCTTTCTGATGCATTGTTGTATTCTATTTGCTAATATTTTGTTCAGGATTTTTGCATCCGTGTTCTTCAGAGATATAGTTTGTTTTTCGTGTGTGTGTGGGAGTGTGTGTGTGTGTGTGTGTGTGTGTGTGTTTGTCCTTACTAGGCTCTGGTATTAGGGTAATGTTCACTTCATAGAATGAGTTGGGAAGTATTGGTTCATCTTCAATTTTTTTGGAAGGGTCTAAAAATATAGGCATAAATTTTTCTTTGAATGCTTGGTGAAACTCATTGGTGAGACTTTCTGGGTCAAGGCTTTTGCCTTTAGAGAGGTTTTTGATGACTGTTTTAATTTCTTCACTATTTATTGGTCTATTTAGAGTATCCAGTTCTTCTTGGTTCAGTCTAGGTAGACTATAGGTTTCCAGAAAATGTCCATTTCTTCTAGTTCATTAAATTTGGTGGTTTAAAGCCCTTCATAATATTTTCTCATGATCCTTTGTATTTCTGTAGTATCAGTCGTAATTTCTCCCCATCTACTTCTTTTGGTTATTGGTGTCTTTTCTTTTCATCCTTTGGTTAGCTTAGCCAGGGATATGTTAATTTTATTGAATATTTCAAAGAACCAGGTCTTCATTGCATTAAGTTTTCCTATTGTCTTTCTGTTCTCACATTCATTTAGCTCCGCTCTAATTTTTATTATTTCTTTCCTTCTGCTGACTTTGAGATTTTTCTGTTCTTTTCGTAGTTCTTTAAAATGGGATGTTAGTATGTAAACCTGTGATTTTTCTTGTTTCTTAAGATAGGCCTGTAACGATGTAAATTTCCCTCTTTGTACTGCTTTGGCCTCTTCCCAATAATTCAGATATGTTGTATTTTTATTGTCATTAGTTTCTATGTATGTTTAAGCTCTTCTTTTATTTCTTTTTTGATCCAGTAATTTTAAATAAGATGTTGTTTAATCTTTGTGTATATGTGAATTTTTCTGCTGTCTTTTTGCGGTTGATCTCTAACTTCAAAGCTTTGTGGTTTGAGAATAAAATTAGCATGATTTGAATCTTCTCAAAGTTATTGAGGGTAGTTCTGTCACCTAGCACATGGTCTATCTTTGAGAGTGTCCCATGTGCATGAAAAAAGAATGTGCAGCTTTCTGTGGACAGATGAAGTATTCGTTAAATGTCAATTATGTTTAATTGATGTATCATTTAAAGCTTGTATTTGTTTATTTTCTGTTTGGATGATCTGTCCATGGCTATTAATGGGGTGTCTAGGTCTCTTCCTTTTTTTTTTTCTTTTTTTTTCTTTTTGGTATGTTGATAGCTCCCTGACTGGGAATCGAACCCAGGCTCCAGCGCTGAGAGAGCCAGCACCGAAGCCTTAAGCCACTACACCACCAGGGAACTCCCTAGGTCCCTTATTGTAATTGTGATTTTGTCAGTTTCTCCTTTTAGGTCTCTTAGTAGTTGCTTTGTAAATTTTGGTGCTTCATGATTGGTGGCATATATTTTAATGAGCATTATGTCTTCTTGTTGTATTGTCCCTTTTATCACTATGAAGTGTCTATCTTTGTTTCTTCTTACTATTTTTATCCTGAAGTCCATTTCATCAGATACCAGTATGACTTTCTTTTGGATACCATTTGCTTGGAGTTTTGTTTTCTACCCTTTCACTCTGGTTCTATGTTTGTCCTTATGGCTGAGGTGTGTCTCCAGAAAACAACATATGGATGGGTTTTGCTTTTTAATCCAGTCTGCTATCCTGTGCCATTTTATTGGTGAGTTCAGTCTATTCACATTTAGAGTGATGATTGATACAGGAGGATTTCCTATGGCCATTACTTTCTCCCTTTTTAATGTCTTTTCTTGTTGTCCCAACTGTTCCCCATTTATTTTGATGTTTTGTTTCAGGTCAAATAGCCTCCTTCAGTATTTCATGAAATGCTGGCCTCATGCTGGAGAATTTCTTCACCTTCTGTATGTCTGAAAAGGTCTTGATTCCTTTTTCATATCTAAAGGCTAATTTTGGTGGATAAATTATGTTAACTGAGTTTTTCTCTCTTTTAATATTTTAAATACTTGATTCCACTCCCTCGTGACTTGTAGAGTTTCTGGTGAGAAGTGTGATATTAGCCTCATGGGCTTTCCTTTAAAGGCATAGTCTTTTTTGCCCCTAGCGGCCTTGAGAATTATGTCTTCGACTTTGATTTTTTACATCTTTAGTATAATGTGTCTTTGAGAAGATCAGCTGGTGTTCAGGTAGCTAGGGGACCTAGTTTCTTCTTGAATTCGGGATTCCAGATCTTTCCATAGGTTTAGAAAGTTCCCATCTACTATTTGTTAGAGTAAGGTCTCTGTAGAATACTGTTCTGCACTTTGTACTATTTCTATTATTTTAATGTAGTTCTTTCTAATGGAGTCAGATAGTTCTTGTGGAGGTCTTTTCGTTCTTTGGAGTCTGAAGTCCCTATCTTCTACTTTCTGTGTTGTTTCCTTGTTCCAATCTTTGATATCACTTACTCTTTCCTCCATCAGGTCCGTCCTGTTTGCTATGATAGTTAGTTCATTTCTCAGTTCTTGTATTGCATTGTTGATCTCTTGAGTTTCTACTTGATTATTCTTTCAATGTCTTTGTGCAAATGTTCCTTATGTTCACAGATTTCCTTACTGAGATAATTTATCTGGGTCTTAGTATTCTGCCTACATTGTTTCAGCTCTCTGAGTGTTGTAAGAATTTCAGCTTTGTATTCTGTGTCACTTAGATCATATATTTTCAGACGTGCAAGTTTTTTCTGGAGATTTTTAATTTTCTATTTGAGTGGCTTTGATTCCCAAGGTACTCATGTATTTGATATGTTTCTTTTTCTGGGTGAGGGGTTTTTTTTCAGTGACAGATACAGGGAAGTCGTTCTTGCATCATCTCTTCTTTCTTTCTTCCCTTCCTTTCTTTTTTCCTTTCTTCCTTCCTCTCTCTCTCTCTTTCCCTCCCTCACTTTCTCTCTCTCTCCTTTCTCTTCCCAATTGGTATCATTGTATCATATTCCAATATTTTTATTCTTTTGCTTTTTAATTATTCAAATCCCTAACTCTGGTAGCTTTTCTGGATTTCCCTTCCTTTGATCTAGTTGCCTTGGTCTCCATGTGCCTTTTATTTGGTAAATGCGGTGGGCAATGGTGCACATTGCCTCTGAGATTAGTGTGGGGAAAACTGCTACGCGTGTGTTTTGGAGATTTTCTGAACTGTATGGCCATTTTGCAGCTGGCTTTAGAGCAGACACTAGGTGGCATTGGGGGGTGCGGTGGGGGAGGTGAGCCTTGGGAGAGAGGGGAAGGAGCCAGGGACAGTGTTTCTTATTTTTGCCTGGGTTTGGGGGCGGTGGAGTTTGCGGCTGCTTTCTTTCATGCCATAGCTCCCGATTGCTGACTTCGCTGCAACCATAATCGTTTTCTCAGGGAAGCCTGGGCTCGGGACAAGCCAGCAGAGGGCTGTAAGCACATTGATTGGGGGCCGAGTGTGTGCTGCTGGCTCAGCTGTTCTCGATTCTCCCAAACCTGGCTTTCACTCAGGACCTTCTTTTATT
>PVJL010021461.1:0-10579 GCA_004026885.1 Lyroderma lyra
AAAAAAAAAAAAACAACTAATAAAATTACATCTACCAATTGTATTTGAGGATTAAATTAAGAAAACACAGTTATTTAGAGTACTAAAGAGCAGAAAATCATATCACAGTCACATGTCCAGAGTTTAGTTTTTCTAGTTCACAGATTGCTTTTTACATCTTGTCCCTTTTTCTAATGCCCAGCAACCTTTCTTCTGATTACTGCCTGGCAACACCAATCTCAGAGGGGCACAGTGGGATGGAAGCAAAAATCAAACACTCCAGCCCTATACTCTTGAGTAACACTGATTATGGAACTAACTAAAAGTAATTAAATGTGTTTTCAGACAGACATCTTGTGTTGAGGAAAAGTAATGAGTGATGCTAAAATACATAGAATTTTGCCCTTATTATTTAACCACTAAGGTTTACTTCTTTGATCCTTATAATACTGTATTATGGGTAAGGTAGACATTTTAAATCATGGATTTGAAGCTAGGGAAATCAAGGATTTGCTGCAGATTTACAGATATAGCTAATGTCAAAGGAAAAATTAGAGTACCTTTCTATAGTCTTAAATGAGAACACATAAAACATCTCATGTGCAACTCTCAAAGTAACCTGGACATTACAAGCAAGATATTCCTTACAAAGTTTGGCCTCTTTTCCTCCTCTCTCACCCCTTAAAACTACCCTGGCTGGGCCACCTGCATTATGCCATGGTCTCCAGTTGTAAGAGTGTGCATAATGATCATTTGTTCAACAGAAGGATTTTTTTTTTGGGGGGGGGTATAGGAAGTTTAATTTTAGCAAGAATACTAAACATACTATGTGACCTTTTCAAAATGGTAACTTTTTAATTCAAGGTTTATAAAACAGAAGGATTCTTTATACGAAAAGTCCCCTGTAGCAGGTGCATTCCTGTTCGTCACACATGTGCTCACAGTACCAGTTGGGCTGATGTCCTCATTTGGATTTTTCTCTGTGCAGGACATGAATATCCCTATGGAATTAAGATGAGCCATCTTCGGGACACTGCACTCCTGACACAGTTATCACAGGACACCGCCAGTCCTTCAAGCCTTCAGGATTTCTTCCTCGTAGATCAGCTTCCCCAGGAGATGCAGTGCCAGTTCATGCTCAAGCATAGTTGTCTTGCTGTGGCCCAGCATCCGAGCGGTGAGTGGACTCTCTTTCCTCATAGAGCCCTTTTTTAGCAAGAGATTTCATTCCTTACAACAAAGTTAACAGAATGACAAAGAACCCAGGCTTTCAGCCTGAGGAAGTATGCTTCTCACTTGAATTTGCTAAGTGTTTCGATAGAAAAGGTGGAGTTTTGGAAGATGGTTTTGTAATTTACTGGTAGGTATGACTGACTTGTGATCAGCTGCAGGTGGCAATTCATTCTGTTCCTTCCTCTGTCATTGTCTTTCCCCTTTTACTTTGTGCCTACTGTGGAGTCAGAGGCCCTGGGAATGCTACAGGAGTTTCAGTGCCTTTTTTGTACTGTGATGTATTGTGTGCTCCCTCAAATTAGACGCATTATAAAAAGGAGGCTGTCAGTGATGGTTGTCCGGAGCCTGGGATCCTGGTACTGAAAAGTATAAGGAGACTCAGATGATTTCCACAGAAACCTTTATTTTATCACTAAGCTAATCTGAATTTCCTGTTCACACAGCCAGCTCTTACCCACCCATAGTAAAGAACAATAAAAGTGATATTCAACTTAGGATGACCGTCATTTACATCATGTATGTATTAAAAGCATGAATGTGCTTTTAAAGTCCACAATTCTGTCACCTTGTTTCCCACGTTCTGTGCCCCATGTCATAAAATAAGCCCCAACTAGAATAAAGACATAACTCCTTATCTTCATATCAGAGAAAGGCTTTATTTAGTTGGCTTAAGGAAAGTACCACCTTTGTCCAAAATAACCTTAGGTGAACAGAGTCACCTTTAATCTGTTTTTCAGATTTCTGCCTCAGTGTGGCAAAAACTGACTACATACTGTATGTAGTATCACACTGAAGAGGGAGTAGTAATAGATCTCTCAGAAGGCTATCTTGTGGCTTAGGCCACTGACTCTGTCTGGTGCCCATTGAAACAACTCTAATGTTAATTGAGATTTTAGGATACAGATATGAAGATCAGACCTCAAGACCCAACTTAAATGTCACTTCTAGGAGATCTTTGTTCCTTCAGGCAGGTGGTTTCCCCCTTCTTTTGTGTCCAGAGTACTTTTTACATCTTTGTAATGTAACACATAAAAATCACATGATGGTGATTTGTTTACATGTGTTGTTAGACTATGAGCTTTCTCAAGTCCTGGGAACTCCCAGCAGGACTGAGTCCCATGTGTAGCAGAGAAGTTATGGAACATTGAGTGGCTTAGTTACACCTCATATGTAGAACCTGAGTGGAACAGAAGAATTCTTGGCTGAAGTGGGATCTTTCTGGCCATGGTCTGAAATAGGTGCTAAGCTTCTAGCCTGAACTGAACCCCCAGTGTTGTACCTTCATCTTCTGTGTGTGATTCACACCCAGGGCTATTGGGACTGAGTTATTATGACAGATGGTAAAATATGGGTTGCAATATTTTTTTCTTCCTGTTACCACTATCATTCTAGTATTCCTTCATACGTATTTCCTACTTGGGAGGAGGGGTGTATTTTTAATTTTGGGAGTTATATGGCTAGAATACAATTTCTAATTAAGGTTTTGTGTTGTGATTCTTATTCTGCAAGTGCAGACTTTTAAGAATTATAGTTTTTAATATTCAGTTCCCTAATTTAAGTATGAAGACACACTTGCTGAATCTTACCAGGATTGTTTAGGAAAGTTAGATTTACATGAATTTGGTTTGCTCTACACTGAACACTCTAATATCTTTAATAGCAATATAGCATTATTGTTATCAACCTTTGACATTTAGAAAGTAAGAGGTATGTGTTAAAAGCTCTTCATGAAAGCATTTGTTATTTTTATTGTTAAATTTATTGGGCTGTGGTTGGTTGGTAACAGTTACATGGGTTCCAGGTGTACAGCACTACAGTACATTGTCTGTGTTATATTATGTGTATCACCCAGAGTCAGTTCTCTTTCCATCACCGTATGTTTGACTCTCATTCCTTCCACCCTCACCCCCTTCATGCTTACTCTCAGGTAACCACTAAACTATTGACTGTGTTCATGGGTTTGTTTTTTTGTTGCTTTCAGTTTTATATTCTGCATATGAGTTAAGTCACATGGGTCTTAGCATTTTCTGTCTGGCTTATTTCATTTAACATGATGAACTCAAGGTCCATTCATATTATAGCACATGACAATATTTCATCTTTTTCTTATAGCTGGGTAGTATTCCATTGTATATGTGTACCACAGCTTCTTTATCCAGTCATCTATCAAAGAGCACTTTGGGTGCTTCCATGACTTGGTCACCTTGAAGCCCTGTTATGAACATTGGAGTATGTAAGACTTTGCGGACTAAGGTTTTCAAACTTTAGGGTAGATGCTCAGAAGGGGGAGTGCCAGATCATATGGTAAGTCCTATTCCAATTATCTGAGAAACCTCTACACTGTCCTTCATAGTGGTTGTACCAATTTGTATTCCCACAAGCAATGTGTGAGAGTTCCTTTTCCTCCACAGCCTCTCTCCAGCACCTGCTATTGCTTGCCTTGTTGATAACAGCCATTCTAATAGGTGTGAGGTTGTATCTCACTGTGGTTTTCATTTGCATGTCCCTAAGATCTAATAAAGTTGAGCATTTTAATATATATATATATATATATATATATATATATATATATATATATATATATGTTTATATATTTTATTATATTTTATATAACCATTTGTATATCTTCCTCAGTGAAGTGTCTGTTCAGGTTCTGTTCCCAATTTTTAATTGTATGGTTTCTTCTTGTTGTTGTAGTTGAGTCATATGAGTTATTTATATATTTTGGATATTACCTCCTTGTCTGAGGCATTGCCTGCAAGTAATTTTTTTTTCCATTCTATTAGCTGTGTCTTTCCTTCACTGATGGTTTCTTTTTTTCTGTGCAGGAGCTGTATAGTTTCATGCATTTATTTTTCCTTTCACTTTCTTTGCCTGTAAGGCCAGATTCATAATGTCTTCTCTGAGCCCAATGTTTATAAGTTTAGTACTGATGTTTTCTTATATACAGTTTATTGTTTTGGGTTTTATATGCAGGTCTTTAATTCATTTGGAGTTAATTTTTGTATATGGTGACAGTTCGCAGTTCAAATTCAGTCTTTGGCATGTGCTTTTCCAATTTTCCCTTTATAATACATTACAGGACTCAGTAACTATCTTATCCTCTGTCTAATACATAGATAACTGGGTGTATAATTTCGTGATAAACCATTCTTCCTAAGAACTGTGTAAAAGCTAAAAAAATCACATAAACCTCATCATAGCTTCAGAAATAATGAATTCATTTGAAATGTGAAGAAACTAGACTGAGTAAAACAACTCATAATATATATGCATATGTATTAAGTA
Source organism: Lyroderma lyra (assembly GCA_004026885.1). NCBI lineage: Eukaryota > Metazoa > Chordata > Mammalia > Chiroptera > Megadermatidae > Lyroderma > Lyroderma lyra. The sequence goes on from PVJL010021461.1 coordinate 4,501, forward strand.
AAAATTATGAATATTATAATAAAATTCCATTGAAGTAACCAAGGATATCTATCTATAAGCACTTTTCCTTTTTGAGACATAATAGTGGACATACAGTTTAATGGAAATGGCAGATATAAAGTTAAGTGAACTAAACTACTTTTTCTAATCTCACTTCATTAGATTCGGGTCAGAACACATGTAAAAGGAGAAGATCTATCATAAAGTGGCCCTTGAGGTGGAGTTCTAGCACTCACCTGGAAAACGTTCCCAAATCACAAGTGTCTCCTTTGCCAGGACAGCTCTTTGGAGTGTCTCTGCCCAGTATTTGTGAGAATGACAATCTGCCCAAACCCATCTTGGTGAGTCTCACTCTGATTTGTAATACCAATGAGAAAGATTTAGGAAGAGAGTGAGGTCTGTACTCCAATGGAATTATTATCAACGTGCATGGTTTGGGCTGAGAACCGTTATTACTATTATTACTTCAGAGAATAATAACCTGATTAAGCTATTGCAGAATCATAAGGAAGACATAATAGGAAGAGTACTCTTAGCCTCTTGATTTCAGGAAAGAGCCACATAAGCCTCCTCAGAAAAATTAGATTTTGCTTGGTAGACAGAGAAGTCACATTAACGTACACATTTCTGTCACTTCCTTTCTTGGACACTACCTTGTTCTGATGTCTCTAATAACTTTACAACATAAGACTACTCAATCTTTTGTTCTTTTACAATTTTACAAGTGCTTGTATTTCAAGTGTTTGTGTATAGTTATATCCTCTGGCACAGAATGGTTCAAATAAAAGCCATTTATTTTTTCTTATCTCCAATGAATAAATAATCACTGTTAAGCAACATTTTTAAGTATTCAGATCCTCCAAGTACCATACTAGAGGTATGGCATTTTATGTTTATTATCCATCTATAAATGTCAGACACTAGCCTTGCCACTTGATTACTTACCTTTCTCAACAGATTTACAGAGTAGTTACCATCATCATCATCATCATCACCATCATTCCTGCTTTATCTTAAAATTTAAAAGCCTCAAGATTAACCAAGATCAGTAATATGTGCTTTAAATTTTGCATCCTGTGAGTTGAATGTCTTCAACTTCCATTCTTTCCTCACCAAAAGCAGAGGACAGTGTAGGAAAGAATGCAAAATGAAGAACTGGTCAGAAAGGAATGGAATGGAGAAAACTTCCTAGAGATTTTTGTGAGTCTGATTATTTTTTTAAATTCATTTTTATTGTTAGACTTATTGGGGTGACATCTGTTAGCAAGGATTACATAGGTTTCAGGCATACAATTCTACAAAAAGAAGTAAATACTGGAAATAGAATGAAGTGTGAAGACATATAAAAAGATAGACAAGCAAATAGACAATGAGATTGACAGTGGCATTTCCTTATTTGGGGAAAAGCGTTTGCAGTAGAGAATAATGAGGAAAGAGCAGTGAGACAGGCGAGACGGGTCACCAGAGGGAGACCTGGAAGCAGTGAAAGAAATTAGGTTTCAAAGTGGCTGCTGCTTCACTGAAACAAGGCAGTCTCATTAAAGACATGTTGAAAGTAAACTATTTTAGGTGTTGAATGAACAGAAAAAGGAGATTTAGAGATACCAAAAAGTAAACCCACTTGAGTCTATCCAGCCCCACTCCTCCAGGGCTTGTCTCCAGTAAACCCTGGCCACACCGAGATTGCTTGTAAAGTGCCCTTGTTTATGCTTTGCTTCTCCACAGGATATCCTCAGTCTTCTCAATCAAAGGGGACCCCTCACAGATGGCATCTTCAGACTATCAGGCACTACAAAATCTGCAGAGAGCTGAAAGAGAAGTTGAATTCTGGAGTTGACGTACAACTAGAGTGTGAACATATTTTAGTAATAGCATCTGTCTTAAAGGTAGTAAAAGTTCTTTCTTCATCCACTATGTGGTTCAGGTCTGAAGAAAAATTTCTGGTTTCTTTCATTATGATGTTACTGCTAGCTGCAAAGAACCATAGTAGATTTAGAATCTCAAAGGTGTTAAAAAACACTTTAGAAAGTCAACAGTGGCCTTTAAAAGCTGCTGCCAGTAATATGATGTGTCAGACATCTCTTTCTAAAACATTTCACCTCACACTACCCTCCTCATCTTGGCTGCTGCCATTCCATGCAGAAAATAATTAACTGATTTAATTAAGTTAAATAATCTAAATGTACAGCTCATTTACAAAACAAACATGGTTAAGATGACTTCCTCACAATCTCACTACCTTCCTAAAAGAGGCATATTTATCCCAAGTAAACTTCATTAAACATTGAAAAATCACTCCATAGTGAACAAACATTTGCCTAGCAACTGAAAGAAATAAATGGCTCATTGAGACTACTGGAATTTCCATTGATTTATATAGTCACCATGTCTTCCCAGTGCCCTGATGCCTTTTTAAAGTAAAAGTGGGGTAGGAGTGACTGAGCCTTCTTTCATGAGCCCCTGCCCACATTTGACATTCTTTATGGTTCTTACCTTTGACCCCATGGTTACTAAAGTCACATCCATAGTTGAGTTTAGACTCTTCTAAAATGCTTTCCTCCCCACATCTTTAAAAATGCCTCTCATTTTTGAAGAACATAGAGTCAAAGCCAGCTTTTAGCAGGGCTTCTGGCACCAGCAGTAGCTTCTGCAGAGCTGCCTCAGGCTCTTAGAGTGGTGGGAATGCCTGTGCCAGGGGTATAGACAGGGCCCCTGCCTGTAGCCCAGGGCCCAGAACATCGAAACCAAAATGAGGACACAAGGTGAAGAGTCTAATTAATAAGACTCCTGCATGGCCCTGCTTCAGCTGGGTGGTCAACCCTTTACAAAATTTTCCTTTGTGACTTTGTGCATAGTCAGATGTTTCTTGGTAAATGGGGTATGTATGTTCTTTAAAAAAAAAAAAAATCCCTGCTGTAGGCTCTTGCGATGAAGTATCACTCAGAAGAACTGCAGAGCTGGAGATGCAGTCATTTAATCTGTTTTGCATAGGGTTTGTGATGACTCTTCAATCCTGGAATGCAAGAAGGATATGTATGGTGTGCTTAGCAGATAGATTTCAGGAATGTGAGGGCTGTCCAAAACCAATCCACCCATTGTCATTATAAAGAGAATGGTTACCTTGTTGGATACTTTCTGGACAGCCCTTGTATGTATAAAGAATGTATTATTTTATATTGTATAATTAGGCCTTCCCCCATCTCTTAATTTAAGAGGTGAAAGCCTAGGTTTTAGAAAAATTTCCTTACTTTGTTATTCTCTACAGAACCACACTTCTGAAACTTTTGTGCTAAATTGTTGAGACTATTACAAAGAAATAGAATTCCAGAAGAGTTTCTACTGTATGTCAAATTACAGAAATATCACTTTGTACAGAAATAATCAAAAGACAGCAACATATCCAAATTATTGATAATTTTATTTAAATAGGTTCTGAGGGTCAGATTTGTATAACCAGGTAAACGCATTTTACTCTCATTTTTTCCAAGTGGTTGCAGGAAAGAAGATACTTTTTGCCAAAAGGTTGTGAGCTTTTGTTTTGTTTCTGGTTTTTTGAGACTAAAAGTGGTAGTTGAGTTTTTCTTTTCTTTTTTTTTAAATTCATTTTTATTGTTAGACTTATTGGGGTGACATCTGTTAGCAAGGATTACATAGGTCTCAGGCATACAACTCTACAGTGCATTGTCAACTTGATGTATAATAAGTTCACCACCTAATGTGACCTCTCTCTCCATCACCCTATATTTAGCTTCCCCCACTCCTCTCCCACCCCCTCCCCCCTGAGTTTTTAACTTTTTATTTAGGCTAGTTTTGCTTAAATATAAACTGAACTCTTCAAATTATAATGGGAAAAATTGTTTGAGACACTGTATCTTTGATATATGAGGGAAAGTTCATTTTTAGTCCTGCAGGAATCTCATCTCAAGTGAATGTGAAAGCTCTGATCATGACCTGGGCTCTGGTTTTAGAAGGAGGAGAATTTGAGTTGAGAGCTGTGAGTAGGTGATTTCAATTCAGAAACAGTTCTCCTGTTTTTTCTCTGCTGTTATAGGGCTTGTAGTTCCTAACTTCTTACTCCAGCTGTGGAGAGTTCTTTGAGGTGTTAGAATTATTATCTTTCAAGTAAACAAGTGCAGATTTAAGTTTTAATGATGCTTTTTCTTAAGACAGATCATATGTATGTTTTCCACTGAGGTTTAAAAAGGGAACTATTATCACTGCCCCACTTTGAAATAAAAGATTTTGCCTTTCCTAAATCTGAATTTTAAAATAGGTACAACACCTAAAATTGGTTTAGAATTGTGAAAATTGAATAGTATTGCCCCCCCCCCAAAGGTAGCTTTATTGAAGAACCATCTGAATCACAAGTATTCAGGTACATTTCTACTGAACGATAACAGAGAAAGACATAGAATCATTCATCTTCCCACTTACTAACTACTCTTTAAAAAGTTGTGTCATGATGGGTGACATGACGACAAAAATGCTTTTAAAATGATCTTAAAATATCAATTATACTTAGTTTACCTTCCATTGCCCCTCAATATTTGTCCATCTGACATATAGCAGCAGTACAGTAATGATCACTACTGTGTCTGGCACTGTGCTTGGCACTGAGGGGGAAGAAGAAAGTAAGGGTCTGCTACTGCCCGAGTTCGTGAGCTACTGGGGGAGATACTCATGTTATCAGCTCACTACACTGAGGTATCACAACTTTCACATTACTAATATAATCATGACGTATAAGTAACAAGTTGTGTGTTTTCTTTTATGAAGCACATAGGCAAAGTTGCTGATTTGGATTTCCAGCCAGAGATGAAATTGCTGAATAGCAAACTATCATGTTCTCTCAGTGTTATAGCAGGGACTTCCAAGATGTTACCAAATGTAGGGTACAGTGCCTAGAGCTAAACTGAGTTTTTTCTGCCTAAATTTTACTGAGGTGGGTACTGGACTTGGTGAGATTCGCCTTGTTAATAGTATGCCAAGAGAAACATAGAGGTTTGGATTAGAACAGAAATGAACATAGGTCTAGAACCAAACTTAGTTTCTCTTTTAATTTTAAACTTTTTATAAACAAAAGTCAAAAAACAAACACCTTTGTCCATATACTATTTGTGTCATTGTCCGGTTTCACCACACTCAGCCCCACCAGTGTACTCAGCAGGACAGGGTCTGGGAGGCCAGGAAGGATGATGTGCTGGGACATGTCATCTAGTGTCCATCAGGTATGGGGATGTTTCCACCCATTTCCAGAGCCCAGCCATTGACTTGGATTCTGTCTTCTTCAAATATCTGAAAGCTCTTCTATGAGGAATACAGGGAGAAACATTAGGTATCATTACATAACATTGTTCACCAGTACCACTGGAATACAATTTGAAAACGATGAGTACCCGGCACAAATGAGTAATATGTATAGAATGATTGGATAACTGATGACATTATGAACCTCACAAAGACCTTTGTGTATTTCTGTGAACTAGTGATTTGATTAGGAGTAAAAATGGTTTAGGATAATTTTCCCAGCCTGGTCACCACACTACTTTGTTAAAATGCACACCAACAGGAGGTTCAGCCCAAACAGTGTGTCCTATATCTTTCCCTCTGTCATTCAGACTCCACTTATCTCTCTTGGTTTTGTTAGAAAAAAATCAAAGCATGTGTTTTCATGTGTGCACATCAGTGGAAGTTGGCACAACTGTCTGTGTATTCAAAAGAAGGAAAGACTTTACTGAGTTTTCAACAAAATGTTTTGTTTCTCACTTCTCCAATACATATTCAGAATGAGAATAATGAATTAAAATATTTTTTCCTCTATGTAAGTATTTTCTACGAAATATCCCAGGAAGTATTTTATCATCAACTCTCTTTGATCAATGGGTCAGTGTAATGGAGCAAGAAAATGATGAAGAGAAAATAAGTAGAGTTCAAAGGTAAAATTGGGTCATGTCTCAAATAAATTTTAAACAAAACTTAGATTTTATAAGCTGTCTATTAAAGTAATGATTACTAACTATTAAAATCTTATCCATGGACACCTGTTTAAAAATAAATGTGTGGTATCTACTGTCATTGT
>PVJL010021462.1:0-10569 GCA_004026885.1 Lyroderma lyra
GAAAAAAAGAAATGAACAAACAAATAACCCATGGACACAATCAATAGTTTAATGTTTATTTGGGGACGAGTGGGTTAGGGAGGGGAGAAAGGGGAGGGGGTGGGAGAGGAGGGGGAGCTAAATATAAGGTGATGGAAAGAGAAGTCACATTAGGTGGTGAACTTATTATACATCAAGTTGACAATGCACTGTAGAATTGTATGCCTGAAACCTATGTAATCCTTGCTAACAGATGTCACCCCAATAAGTCTAACAATAAAAATGAATTAAAAAAAAAAAAAAAGAAAGTCATACTTCAAAAGGAAGGTAAATATAAAAGAAGGATGGTCTGAAATTCAAGAAGCAACAGTGAGAAAGTGCTAAACACAGATAAATCTAAAACATTCTGCAAAAAAAAAAAATGACGATAATGACAACAGTGTAGAATTTTATTTCAAAAAAATTATTTACCAAAGCCATAACAATAAAATAAGTCCCTAGCAATTAATCTAAAAAAGATAAATAAGACTTTAAAGAAACCATGACTTTATCACTCTAAAAATATACCCATGTATGAAAACTTTGAGCTATTTGGTCACATCTCCAATCGCTTGGCAGCAATACCTGTAAAATCCTCAGGGCCACTTTCAGGAGGACCCTAGGGGATAGGGAGGTAGAATTCCAAGGAAGCCTAATATGAAACTGATATTTGTTCAATCAGGGAAGCCCTCACCATGTATTGTTCCTCTTTCACAATACCTCCCAGGAAATCATCTATGGTTCATTCAAGATGTGGAATGATATCTGATGAATTTATTGGTGGCTTCTTCATAAAGAATATTTGACCACATATGGGGAAGCCCTTCCTAGTTCCTAAATACTCTTGATCTATAATTCCTATGGTTTATCCTCCACCTTTTTATGTACTCAAGACATAACACAACCTGAGTGGTATCAGTCATGGGGTATTGTTGCAGTTACAGAGGACTTTGTTCAAGGCACTTCACACATGCTTACACTTGCTCATCACTATTTGCTGTCAGCCCAGCAGCAAAACGTACAGATTTACTATGTGTTCATTGCTTTCCCCATTCTCAGTCTCTGCTCCCATCTCACAGACCAGGCCAGAGCCTTACTTAGGAAAGGACACAGATGGTTCAAGGATCTTGACAAATGTAATTTGACTGTTTGTGTTACATGAAGTTACTCCCAAGCTCCCAAATGATCTACCTTTAATCTTGTCTTACTGAGTAATCCCAAAATTTTCTGAGAAGAGATTCTTTCTCAATAAGAAAAGAGGAAAAATGAAATGATAAGAAGGAAACATGAAGAATTAAAAAAATGTAAAAGGTAAAGAATATAAAATATAAATCAAAATGTGGTCATCAGGAGGGTGATGGCAATATATATAAAAATGTAGCCAAGAGATAAGAAAGGTAAGAGAGAGAGAAAGATGTTGGGAAATTAATTATGACAAATATGAATCCACACTCTTAGGGGCACAAAAGCATTACCTTATTACTTTATTTTTAGAAATCTAATAGGACTTTTGTCCCAATTCCCATAACCAGGTTGACAGAAAGTTCAATCTCAGTCATATTGGAACCTGCTGCCACCCTCTCAGTCCTATGAAGGACTCCAGGAAACTTGCAAAATACATGGGTGATACTTCCTATCTTCAGTCTAACTTAGTTATCACTAATATTACCATTGTCCTTGACAGACTTTGAAGAATTTTATACTTCTTTGGGCATGTGAATTTTTGCCAATGCTATGTAACTGTCTTAGTTCATTTAACTGCTATAACAAAATACCATAGAGTGGGTGGCTTAAACAATAGACATTATTTCTCACAGTGGGAAAGAACAAGACCAAGCACAGAATATTTGGTTCCTGGTGAGGTCCTTATTTGTGGCTTACAGACAGCTATCTTAGTGTTGTGTCCTCATATGGCAAAGAGAGCCAGCAAGCTCTGATCTCTCTTCTTCTTATAAGGACATTAATCTCATTATGCGACCTCACCTTCATGATCTCATCTAAACCTAATTACCTCCGCCAAACTCCACCTCCAAATATAATTACATGGGGTGTTAGGGCTTCAACATATGAATTTGGGGAGGGGACACAAACATTCAATCCCTAACAGTGGTCATGTAGCCAATTGCCCCTTCCCCCCACACCCAACTTTCCCAGTTCAGCCTCAAGCAGATTCCTAGTGGAGCCTGCTGATTTCCCAACTCTTCCAAACCTTTGAAAAATCCACTTTCTCTTCTTTTTCTGTCTCTCACTCTTCAAAATTATTCACTTCTTTTCATTTCTTCCCAGTATAATGCCCTCAAGGATTTCAGACTTTGGGACAACAAATGTCAGAGAGAGAGGTTGCCTGTGCAGAGGCAAAGAAAATAAAGAAGTTGGTTACCTTCTTGAAGCCAGGGATTGGGAAAACACTAAGAAAATATACAAGTTAATGTCTCAACAAATTATTTTTTTCACATTAAAATCAAAGGAACCTTGTATCATGTCAGCCGGACTCAGTACCTTGATTAGGCAACAAATGAATCACATAGGTATGGGTATTTGCACTTCCCAGACTCAAGAATAGGGCAGTTATGACTGAAGACTGCTGATCAAAGACCCCAACTCACAGGGCTAGCAATGCAACATTCTCAGCAGGTGATTAGCTAATCCTAGACAAGTAATCAAGCACTACAATTGAGACCGAACTCACTATTAGCTACTGTCTATAATATAGGTTCACAATTCAAAAATCTAGAAAGCTCTGAAAAAGGAAAGTTTTTTGGTAATTATTTGGAAGCCACATCTGGCTTGATCTGACTTGAAGCTACTCATAGTTTTTACTTGCCTTATTTTGTGTGAGTAGTCAGTCTATGTTTTGTTGGAGAAAGATTAATGTATTTGATAATAGGGAGTTATCCCAGACTTGTTGGAGATAGTAAATAATAAATGGTCCATGCATCACATCTTCTTTATAAAAGCTGAAAAATTCTAAATTTAAAAGGTTAAACCATAAGGGTTTAGAAAAATGATTGTGGAACTTATATACTTTGCCTTACTGGCTCACACTCATAACCACTATTCCAAAATAAACTCAAATCACTTACTTCCAACTATAGGGAAATATAACATGAGAGCAGATGTGTAAGATAATCACTCCTAAGTTTGATTAAGCTGAAGGCCTGGTCTCTCCTGAGGGCAGACAGGGAGCAATGAAACATGAGGAAAGATAGCATATGGCCAGAGCTCCCTGACTCTCTATGTGGTGTGTAAGTCTGGTGGCTAAGAAAGCAATAAATCCAATATAGTAGTAATTCTCTCCCTGTTGGCTAGGCTTTATTCATATGTTGGGAACTAAAGGGGAAGCTGAGGTTATATTCTATGCCTGTGAAATGGAGATGAAGGATAAGAGAGGAGGGGAGTGGGCAGTTGCTGTTACCCAGACTGAAGCTTATTAGCAGAAAGAAATCTTTTGGGGAACATAAATCCAGGTCTTGCATCTTACCAAGGGATTTTGCTGAGTAGTGACCATAAGCTTATTAGATCTCAGTTTTATATGAAAAGAAGATGTAGTTGGGAAAAGAAAAGCAGTCAAGAAAATGAAATAGGAAGGCACTTCAATAGGAAATGGTTTATTTCTTTACATAATAAGATCAGAGCTAATTCACACAGGAAATTTTCTGAGAGATAAAAATGCAACCAAGAGTCCAAGAAAATCAAAAGGAAAGTTTCTGACATGTGGGCCTCCTTGCAGCTATTTCAGTGTGAGAAGGTATCTAGGCATTATTTTTACAGTTTGATAAAGCATCCATAATGTAAAGAATTTATTGTAGAAAAAAGCATTCATATGAGCTACCTCAGACACTTTGATTAACAAAAGAGGTGTGATTAAGTGAACAAGTATAATTTAAGTTTATCTACAACAACATATATAAAATATACTTATCTTGGAGATGTTCAGTATATTTTTTACATAATACCATTACCGTGAGATTTAAAGAGCTCAGCACAGGATTTGACTGGCTTAAAATCTTTCATCATCACTGCATTGGTAGACAATGCAGTGAGTTACAGAATAGCTGCAGAGATGTATGCAAAGCCTTCAAGTACATATATTCAATTGAGTGTTCTGGGGTCTCCAGGGCAGACTTGGCAATTGATCTGTTCTATAGGGATCCTTATTAACCATATTTATTAGAATAATCTTTGCTCTGTAATGCCCATTCTCATAAAGAGGTTAGGTGGAAAGAGGTGCAATTCTCACGGACTATCGATTTACTCAGAAGATCAGAGTAAGATTTAAGCAAGGTTCCCATTTTCCCATTCGGGTTGTGGATGTGACAGGCAGTCTCTACCCCTCTGTCTCACTGAGGCTTCCACCGTCAGGTTTCCAGCACAAGCTGTAGAAAGAGCCTTTGACTTACTTTCACATGCTGCTAGTTCTCATCTGCCATTACCTACAGCATCTTGCTAATTGTCTTTAAGTTTCTGACTGTTTTCTCACTTAATTCTTGGCTGCCTCCTAGGATTACCTTCTGTTCACCCTTGGTTTGCATTTTACTTCCTGGTTTGGGGTGTCACCCATTTTACTTGTTTAGGTGTTATCCAGTATCGTCTCTGGCTAGATTCAGTATCCTCATCTCCTCAGTTCTCTTCCTGAGAGATGCTGTACTATTTTCCTCTCTGATTAGCCTTTTCCTTCTATAGCACACTCTTATCCAGCCTCTGGTTCATTATTTACACATTTAGAGACCAGGGATTGCCACATATGTCATTACAATTCTGCATAATGCCTATCTATATGGCTGGATGTTATTAATTACTCATCGAATATTTGTCAAATTGAATATTAATCAAGCTGGTTTTCAAAACACAATCAACTGTGGTCATGAAAATACTTTGGTGAGTCAAGATAAGGATTTCAAAAAACAATGAAGTAGAATGTGAAAAAATGAAAAAGTTGGGTGTATTGAGGATCAGAGTACTGTTTTATGAAACTTGTGTTTCACAAAAGTTAGGGATCTTAAGATCAAGATCACTATAGGTCATGGTTTAAAAAAAGTTTGAAAGTTGTGAATTGGATTTCAGAATGGGTTAGATAGATGAACTAGACATTTGTTGTTTTTGTCTAATACCTTCTCCAACCATACTTCTGGCAACAGAACAACTTCCATTTCATTCTGCTTAGATAGGTTTTACCCTGTGCACCCAGCCTTGTCACTACAGAACTCCATCCCTGGTCGTGTGCTTAGCTGAAGAGGAAGCAAGTGACACAAGTAAGTCTAATCAAGTGCTTCTGGGGATTTTTTTTCTAGTATCAGGAATAACTCAATGGAGTTGCCAAATTGGTAGAATATGATTTTAAGGCTACCAGTAGACATACTGAAGAGACTTGGAGAGAGACACTCTCCCCATTCCAATGTTACACCCGAACTTTTTCGTTCCATGAGGCAGTACACTTTCTTTTTGGCTTAAGGTAGTTTAAATTGGATTTTTGTCCTTTGCAAACAAAAGACTCCTGGCCAAAATAAAAGAGCATGGATTGAGACATGGGGAAACCTGGATTTACGCATTATACCCTATATGTATAAATCTTGGAAAAATCCCAAAAGCTCTATAGGTCTGTTTTCTCTTCCTCTGAAATAAGAGAAGTGGATTATATGGTAATTCACAATTTTTATTGGTCAGCAGAGTTTCCTCTGGGACTTTAAAAAATATAGATACCTGAGCGCTATATCATGTTTTCTGAATCAAAATGTATAAGAACGTGACCCAGCAGGCATTTGTAATTTTAAAATGATTTTAGGTGATGCTGATGTACAGCCTCTGTGGGTAAGTGCTGAAGTAGGTTATCTCTAAGGTGATTTTTACCCAATACTCAGTGCTCTGTGATTCCTCCAAGATCACAGTGTCTGATTGAATTTTCAGCAGTTGACATAGTGATGAATGCAGAATCTAGATTCATACTATTTTTGTTGACTGGCCTGAGATGAATGATACAATGTAAATGATAATAGTTACTAATTAATTATTAACTACTAATGTGATATCACTATTCCTAATTAGCCTTATAGAGAAGAAACACTAATGCAGCAATCATTTTTTTCTTGTACAGACACTCATAATACAGTTCGCCATTATAATGAACTCTCCTTTTCCCTGAGAAGTAGAGGTTCAAGGGAAGGAATATGAAAGTAAAAAATAAAATATTAATAAGTGTAAGAAAGTCATATGATTAAGTTTGCTGTGTATCATTATAAATATTTCTAGTATCCAGAAGTGTCACATTTCTGTTCTTTCCTTTGTTAGAGCACAAATGTAAATTAGAGGTGTAAGACACCTCTGTGATAATAATACAATGGCCTCAGTAATCTTTCTTAAGACTCTTTTCTTGCCTAATGATTTCATTCTGTATAGAAAAGGCATACTTCTCTCATTAATAAAAAACCCAGAGATATTCTCCTTCGCCCTACAGATGTATTTCCTCTTTGGTATGCTTCAAGATAATTCATTAGTCTGTTCATTGTTTTTACTAACAAGACTAGCAGGCTTCAAATCCTTTGTCTAGGAGACTGATGCCTTGATAAATTTTCCTAATGCTCCTCTCACTCCCACCCTTTGGTAGACAATGCTATGAGTTACAGAATAGCTGCAGAGATGCATGCAAAGCCTTCAAGTGCATATATTCAATTGAGTGTTCTGGGGTCTCCAGGGCAGTGGCCACAGAGCGAAGAAATATGTGTAGATCTGTTCTTGAATGATTGATGACAACCTTTGGGAGAAATTAGGATACATTGGAACAACCACATAGACAGAGTTGGGAAAGCAAGATAGGAGTCAATTTGCACCTAAGGAAATAACTATTTTTGAAATGTTAGAGTAGCCTGTCAGCCTTGACAATATTTTTTTTTCAGATACAGAGGAAACTGGAGTAATTATATGCAGTAACTGTCATTGTCAAGATAGTTCTGTAATTAGAGAAACACAAAATATGTCTCTTTTAGAGGTACCTCGAATAGAGCCATAGGAGTAGTCATTAGAAAGAAAAGGTTAATAAAGTATGAACAATCAGATGATGGTGCTGAAGCTGAAGACTATAGTAATGACCATGACAGAAGAGAATTTCTGTCATTCTTAAAACATAACCTTGCTTTAAAGCAAATCTGGATGGAGCAGTCTGGAAGGAGAAATGAGTCCTGGAATAAAATTGAAGAGAGGCCACAGAGGAAAAGCCTACTAAATTCCTGTGCATTGACTAGTCATATTTTTATAATCCTATGTCTTTTCTCAAGTTAATAGAATAAAAAAATAATTGGCACAGAGGAGTAGAATACAGTTGGAATTCATCTTTGCTCATGCGTAAATCTAATGAAATGGTTTAAGCAAGGTAAGCTCACTGTCTAAGCAGTCAATGTTTTAATAAACATTAATACAAAATCTTAGCTACCTCACAATTTGAAAAAACAAGAAAACTTCACCCATGAAAGTGTAGGAAATACGTATGAATTAATGTGCTAATTGGAGGAATATAATCTTCATTTATCTCATAAACAGGAGAAGCAGTTGGATGAAAATGCCTTTAGGTGTGTGGTCCAGATTTATGGGTTTCCAAATAAACAACTCAAATTCTAGTAAAGGCATGTGATCAGAATAACTGATTGCACAAATCATCTTGTGTGTAGTTTTTACTTTTTTAATTCATAAGTATCTCTTATTCTTACTACACCAATAAAAGGAGCTTAAGAAAATATCAAATCTTTAACTTTTTAAAAGGTCTGACAATTAAGTTCATGAACTTACCACTATGCACTTATGTTAGCAGCACTGTACAAACAACTCACCTTGGTATATCTGTTTCTTACAGCTGTGTTTCTGTTGATATGTAGCAGTGCCTTGCTGAGTGGCATTCATTATTGTTGTGTGGTTTTGTGTGCCACCATGAGAATGTCAAAGCTTGAACCAGAGCAATGAACAAACATTAAATTTCTTGTTAAACTTGGCAAGAGTGGAAGTGAAATCAGGGACATGTTAGTTCAAGTTTATGAGGGTAATGCCATGGAGAAAACGGCAGTGTACAGATGGATGAAACTTTTTTTCCTGAGGGGAGAGAAAGCGTCACTGATGAAGAGAGGTCAGGGCAGCCAGTAATGAGCAGAACTGACAAAAACATTGCAGAAATTTGTGGAATTGTGTGTCAAAATTATTGGCTGACTGTGAGAAGCATAGCAGAGCAAGTAAACATTGATAGAGAAAACAGTGAGGAAACTCTTAGCTGAAAACCTTGGCATGAGAAAGGTGTGTGTAAAAATGGTCCTGAAGGAGCTCACCAATGAACAAAAGCAAAGGAGAGTTGAAGTTTGCCAAAACGATATTATAGGCCATGTTATCACTGGTGTACTAATAAAACCCTGAAACAAAGTCTCAAAATGCATGATAGAAGTCAGCCAATTATCCATGACCAAAAAAGTTCTGTCAATTCAAATCAAGAGTCAAAATGATGTTGCTAACCTTTTTTGAAATCAGGGAGATTGTTCATTGTGAATTTGTACCAACTGGACAGTCAACCAAGTTTACTATTTGGAAGTGCTGAAGAGGCTGCATGAAAAAGTTAGGTGAAAACAACCTGAACTTTTTGCCAACAACTCATGGCTCTTGCATCACGACAATGTACCAGCTCACACGTCAGTGCCTGTGAGGGAGTATTTAGACAGTACACATATAACTGTTTTGGAACACTCTTCCTCCTTAGCTGATGTGGCCCCAAATGACTTTTTCTTTACCCAAAGATAAAGGAAATATTGAAAGGAAAACATTTTGATGACATTCAGGACATAAAAGATCATGCAACAATAGCTCTGATGGACATATCAGAAAAAGAGTTCCAAAATTGCTTTAAAGGGTGGACTAGGCACTGGTTTTGTGCATAGCTTTCCAAGGGAAGTCTCCAAAGGTGACTGTAGTGATTTTCAGCAATAAGGTATGTAGCACTTTTTCTAGGATGAGTTTGTGACCTTAATTGTCTGTTAGCCCTCATATGTAATCACATCCTTAAAATGATTTTCAGAATATAAGAAAACTTAAAGATATTTTAAATTTTCCATAAAGCCAAGTAATGAAGTCTTGTTCCTCCTCCCCCTTTCTTCTTCTTTCCTTTCCTTTGCATTTTATATTTATGATATAAAAACCTCTCTAAGCAAACTGTGAGAACTATGTGAAAATTAGGCTAAAATGGACTTTAGTTTAAGAAAGTTTTATTGATCCAACACGTATAGATCCAATCTTTAAATATTAACATCATATCTTAGTCTGGATGTAAGAATGATTTTAAAAGTCAGATTTACTTGGAATTAACAAAGAATGTGATAGACTTATATACAGAAAACTATAAGACATTTTTGAAAGAAATTGAAGAGAACACTAAGAAATGGAAAGATATTAGTGTTCATGGATAGGAACACTTAACATTGTTAAAATGGCCATATTACCCAAAGCAATTGACAGATTTAATGCAATTGCCGTAATAAATCCTACAAACATACTTTCATGAAATAGATAAAAAATATTATCAGATTTGTATGGAACCACAAAAGACCCGGAATCACCAAAGCAATGCTACATAAAAAGAATAAGGCTGGTGGTATCACACTCCCCAATTTCAATTTATACTACAAAGCATCCATAATTAAAACAGCTTGGTATTGGCAGAAAAACAGACACACAGACCAATGGAACAGAACTGAAAACCCAGCAATAAATCCACAAATATGTGGACAAATAACTTTTGATAAAGGAGTGAAAATATGCAATGGGGAAGGTGATGCTGGGAAAACTGGAAAAACATATGCAAAAGAATGAATCTGAGCTGTGAACTGTCACTATATATTAAAATTAATTCAAAATGGATTAAAGAACATCCACATAAGACCCAAAACAATAAACCGTATAGAAGAAAACATTGGTACTAAACTTATAGACCTTGGGCTCAAGGAGGACTTCATGAACTTGACCTCAAAGGCAAGGGAAGTAAAAGCAAAAATAAATGAATGAGACTATACCAAATTAAAAATTTTCTGCACAGCAAAAGAAGCCATCAATAAAACAAAGAGATAGCCAACAAAATGGGAGAAAATCTTTGCAAGCAATGCATCTAATATCTAAAATATCTAAAGGACTGGTATGACTCAACAACAACAAAAAACCAAACAACCCAATTAAAAAGTGGGCAGAATTCCTGAACAGACAGTTCTTCGACAAAGATATACAAATGGCCAACAGACATATGAAAAAATTCTCAACCTCATTAGCTATTAAGAAAATGCAAATCAAAATCACAATGAGATACCAACTCACACCTGTTAGAATGGCTGTTATCAACAAGACAAGGAATAACAAGTGCTGGAGAGGATGTGGAGAGAAAGGAACTCTCACACACTGCTGGTGAGAATGTATATTGGTACAACTAATATGGAGGGCAGTGTGGAGGTTCCTTAGAAAACTGGGAAAGGAGTTACCATGTGACCTAGGATTCCCTTTCTGGGTATCTACCCCCAAAGTTTAAAAACCTTAATCCACAAA
>PVJL010021463.1:0-10567 GCA_004026885.1 Lyroderma lyra
AAAAAAAAATGAGAGCTTGGAGGAAAATGTTTCTTCCTTACTTTGGTAGCATGACCTATATATATGGTGAGGTTGGTAAAGAAATCAGTAATGCACCCCCTTTCAACTTTAGCAGCTGAAAGTCTGAGGAACGTGCTTTCCTTCGATCATTCATGATAATTAGGTGAGCTTAGAGCTATGGTCTTGCCTGTGGAAGAGGTGTGTACAGGTCTACTATGAATAGCTAGCTGTTCTATAGGCACTGCTTAATATTGAAATTCAGAAGATCATTTGACCTTATGAATAAGTCTCACTTACAAATGTTTATTTTAAGAGGTCTTTATCTCCATCTATATTATTTATATTTTACTTTTCAATTGGTACAAAACTAGCATAGGAAAGAGTGGTTTTATTAGAAGAGTTCTTTCAAAGTTCAACATGATAAATTAATAATGACCTGTTTAAGTAATTAAACATGGTATAGCAAAATGTTACTGGTGGCCTATGTGTATCCCTTTGGCACTCATCTGACACTAGTAACTAGGGAAGGATTTTCTAAGAAGCTAAGCACATCACAGAAATCCACTGATAAGCTGCAACATCTTTAGTTCACGTGTTTTATTTCCCTAAAGTTAGTTGGAAAGTTGTCTTTATCTCTATTTTGGCTTCCTTGCTAATAAAAGGGGCTAGCTGTGTTCATATCCTTAGTTTACTTATCTTGTTCTCTGTTACATGTTGATTGGGGTCAGTTGCTCAATAGAGCACAATGACATTAGCATGATACTACACCAGTTTCTGAAATCTTGATGATTTTCTGCTTTCTGTTCAATGGCTGGTTCTTGTTCTACACCATTATGCTCTGACTTGAAGTTTTTTTATAGGCCTCTATTAGAAATGTCCACCCACCTTTCTTTCTTTTTTTTTTTTTATCCTTTTGCTAAATCAATGAAAACGTTGTAGGAGTTAGTTGATTTTTTTCTTCAATCACTTCCTATAACCTTCATATGTTCTATAAACTTTTTTAAAATGCTGAATTTCCAGTGGTACCTGTTCTGTGGTATTACAATTTGTTATTTTTATATGAAAATACATTTTGAGTTATTTCAATTGGTCTCTAGACATCATATTGAAAATATTTTTAGATATTTTGATAACAAACCTTCACATGATAGGTTGACTCAGAATCAATAAATATTCAGAGATTAGATTCTATTTAACATAGGTGCACACACATACAAACACAATAGACTGATCAGTTCTATACTTCTTTGTATAAGCAAATTAATGTCATGAAAAATTGTTATTTAAGAACAGCAGAGTACTGATTAATCAAAGATTGATTAATTTGGCTAGTAGATTAAGATAATATCTTTAATTGACTGCCAGGAAATTGACTGATAAGCAGGAAGAGAAACTAAGCATAAGCTTACAATATTTACCACAAAAAAGAGAGTAGAAAACATAAATAATTGAAAAACTTTTACTTTAAAATAAAGACCTATAAGCTAAACAACTGCAATACAAAATACTCATGTGGTCAAAACCCAAAGATATCCATAAGTTCAATAGTTATTATAGATAACTATTTTGGTGGCCTAATGAAACATCTACTTAAGTGGTAAAAACTTAACCAACATTATTGAATAAGTGTATATAAACAAAATCACACATTACTATTTTCTTAGAATTACATAGAAGTGTCTGAGTTATATAAATGTTGTTGAAAGGTCTGATCTACTTTTATGTTTACTTTGTAGTCATAGAATGACTGATATAATTTTAAAATGGAATGAATGGCAAAAAATATAATATGTATACCATCAATGTAAAATTTTTTTGTAATTTTTATAACTATGATTTTAGTATTTAAAATACTCTTAAATATTCAGTAGATATTTAACTACTCAGCTGATGTAGGGATAATTTTTTTCTCCTGGTAAAACAACTTTGAGATTTAGCCAAGGTAAAAGAATATTTATGCTCTGGAACTTTCAGGCAAAGAACTGAAAGAACGTGATGTTTTTCTAAACTACTTGGACTAAAAGCATGGTATTCAGTACCACAGTGTGTTAGTTTACATGCTGAAGGCAAATCTGTTCCTAGGCAGTAACTGGAAAAAATGAGCATCAGGTGGAGAATTAACATAGAGTACTGCTGTGTGTTTGAGTTAATTGGACTATCAAAGAATGGCTAGGTGATAGAAATCCAAAATTTTTATTTGTTGGTTGCCAGTGCAACCAACACATCATTTGCTAGCCACATTGGCTGGACATAACAGGCTGCATGCATTGGCAGTTGTATAATAAGGGGCTTACAACTTCCTTATTTAGGAACCATTTTCCAATTTAAAAAATAAAAGGTTTTATGAAAAACATATCCAAACTAGGAATTTAGGCAGTTAAAAAAATTTGTGATTTCATGTTAATGAAAAACTGTTGGTTTTCCAAAGAAGCAAATATGTGTTTGCAATGTAGAATCTGTGTACTGGAAATACAGCCAATTATTTACCATTTATGATTAAAAGTTTTCATATTATAATTTAAAACTGCTAATTGACCCTATGTAGCTTCAGTAAGATTTGCTGGTGTCAGTTCTAACCACAGTTTAGTCAAGAAACAAGTTTATTTGTTTCCAAGATTTTCTGTTAGAGACAAGCTAAATTGTAAAGCAACACTTAGGATACAGGTAGTTAAAAAGTCAGGTTTAGTTAGTTGAGAGGTATTAAATTCCTTTAAGTTCTTAGACATGTCAACAAAAATTCACAGTCTGAGATGTGAAAAGAAGAGTGACTTTATTCAGCTGAACAGTTTCCAAACTGGGAAAATGCAGCATCTCATGAAAACCTAAAGTGCACTCCACCAAGATAAAGGGAGGCTTTCTTTTATAGAGAAACCTGTCCAGTTTTCTGATTGTTCTAATTTTATGCAAATGAGGAATCCAACTCATACATTCCTGATTGGTTAAAGTTGTGTTTTCTAATTAGTTATTATAAAACAGTTTTGATTGGTTGATGTAGATACAAATAAAAGTATAGTGGCATAGTTCTAATTGGATAGAACAGGTCTCAGTCCATTGGTCAAAAAACAAAACAAGGAATTTTACTGTTTCAGGTCCTACATTTAAGTCTTTTAATTTCTTTTGAGCTTATTTTTGTATATGATGTAAGAAGGTGGTCTAGTTTCATTTTTTACATGTATCTATCCAGTTTTCCCAACACCATATATTGAATAGACTGTCTTTACCCCACTGTATATTATTGTCTATCTTGTCATAGATTAATTGACCTTGTAAGTGTGGGCTTATTTCTGGTCTCTCTATTCTGTACCATTAATCTGTGAATGTTTTTGTGCAAGTACTGTGCTACTTTTATTATGATCACCCTATAGTATAGTTTAATATTAGATATGATGATACTTTCAACTTTGTTATTCTTTCCCACAACTCCTATGGCTATGGGGTTTTTTATGGTTTCCTACAAATTTTTGAATTATTTCTTCTTGTTCTACAAAAAATGCCATTGGTATTTTGTTAGGGACTGCAGTCATTTATCAAGTGTTTTGGGTAGTATGGACATTTAAAAGATGTTAATTATTCCTATCCATGAATATAGTATATGCTTCCATTTATTTGTATCTTCTTTATTTTTTTTCTTCAATGTCTTATAATTTTCTGAAGACAAATCTTTTACTGTCTTAAATTTGTTTCTAGGTATTTTATTTTATTTTATCTTATTGATCCCATTAACTCCTTTCAAAAGACATAGGCAGTAAACTCTGATATTTTTCTTAATAATATTTTTTGATATATTTCATTGGACAAGGGAAATTTTAAAAAATGGAACTACATCAAACTAAAAAAATTTTGCAAGCAAAGGAAACCATCAAAAAATTATAAAACAACCTACTAAATGTGAGTGGATACTCACAAATGATGCATCAAATAAGGGGTTAATATCCAAAATTTATAAAGAACTCATGCAACTCAACAGCAATAAAAACTAACAATTTAATTAAAAAACAGGCAGAGGACCTGAATAGACATTTCTCTAAAGAGGACATATAGATGACCCATAAACATATAAAAAGATACTCAATGTTATTAATTATCAGAGAAATACAAATTAAAAGCACAATGAGATATTACCACACACCTGTCAGGATTGCTATCATGAATAAATCAACAAACAAAAAGTGTTGGTGGGGATGCCAAGAAAAGGGAACCCTCATGCACTGTTGGTGGGATTGTTAATTGGTGCAGCCACTATGGAAAAACAGTTTGGAGGGTCCCCAAATAATTAAAAATATAACTTTATTATTACCCAGCAATTCTACTTCTGAGTATTTACCCCCACAAAATTAAAACACTAATTTGAAAAGATATATGAGGGCTGTCTGGGAAAATAATCCCACCATAAATATCTCTATTTTTCATATTACATTTCTGGATACTGTCTGGACAGTCCTCCCATGCACTCCTATGTTAACCTCAGCACTATTTATAATAGCCAAGATACGGAAGCAACCTAGTACCCATAAATAAAGAAGTGGTACATATGAGGGGGAAACCAAAAATAAATAAATAAATAAATAAATAAAATTATCTTCTGGACAATAGGCCCCTTGTAATATAGCTTTCCCCCTCTAGGTGAGTATTCGAGAGACACATCTGCATCAATGTACTGTCTGACTTTGTTGTAGAAAGCTGCATTCAGCTTCAGTGAATTTTTTTTGGAGACTCTTTCAACGTGTTTGCCTATTTCATTGTGGGTGATTTATACTAACAATATGTGGCATGATAATACACCAGTTCACATCAAGCAGTTTTTACCAAAAATGCTATGAACCAAAGGCCTCACCTTCCCTATTCACACAATCTTGCCCCAAATGATGTTTGTGGTTTTTGTTTTCTTGGATGAAAAAGTCCTCAAAGGAAAATGATTTGCTAATGTGGAAGATGTGAACCAGTAAAATGGCAGAAGTACCAAAAGGCATCAATATCAAAGAGTTCAAAAACTGTGTTGAGCAATGAAAAAACTGTCTTAATGGGTGTATTGAATCAAATGGAGAGTACTTTGATGGTGACTGAAGTTTAACTAGGTAAGAATAAATACACAATTCTTTATAAATAAAATTTTTTGTGGGGTCCCCCCTTATATACACAATGAAGTATTACTTGGCCATAAAAATGAATGAAATCTTACCAATTGTGAAAACATGTGTGAACCTGAAGGATATTATGCTAAGTGAAATAAGTCAGGCTGAGAGAATAAAAATACCATATGCTGTCACTAATATATGGAGTCTAAAGAACAAACTAAATAAATAAACCAAAAAAAAAAAAAAAAACAGGCTCATAGATACAGAGAACAACTTGGTGGTTGCCAGAGCAGAGGGGGATTGAGAAGCTGGGTAAAAATGATGAAGGGATTAAGAAATAAAAGTTGGTAATTACAGTGATGGGGATGTAAAATGTAACAAATAATGTATTCAATAATATTGAAACAACTATGTATGTGCCTGGCAGGTACTATTCTAATCGGGGGATCACTGCATAAATTATGTAGATGTCTAACCACTATGCTGTGCATCCAAAACTAATACAAAATAATATTGAATGCCAACTGAGTCATTAAAAATAAATAACTAAATACAAACATACATACATACATACTGGGAGCTCCCTTATAAGGATTAACTCAGGCAGCAGGAGTGCAATACAGGAGGTGTAGTGATGAGTCCATGGCTTTTCTCTGAAATGCAGAATTGATGAATCCACTGTCAGCAGTGGGTGCCAGGCTCTGTTAATGAATTTGTACCTAAGTAACCACAAGGAGTCCTTCTTGGAAGGTATATTATTTTTCAAAGTTTATAAACAACATACATTGGACAATTATTAGCTCTTAGAAAATATTGGAGAATTCATTTGACATTTATTACCAATTATGTGCAAGGCATGTTTCTAGGTACTTAAATTCTATCAGTGAACAAAAATAGAAAAAGATCCTGCCTTCATGGAAACAAATTTACTTTCCAGAAGAATTAGATAATAGCAAATAATGATAATGCACAAGTAAACAAATTAGAAAGTAATAAGCTCTATAGATAAAAAATGAAAAGTAGAACCAGGGGTTTCCCTGGTGGTGTAATGGTTAGGCTTTGGTGCTCTCATCCCCACAGGCTGGGTTCAATCCCCACTCAGGAAACCCACAACAACAACAAAAAATAGTAGAGTCAGGTAAGGGAAATTAAAAGGAGTGAAAGATGGTTCAGTGTAGAGGTGAATCTTTTAAATGAGGTTATTAGGTTAAGCATCATTTTTTTTTTCCTAAAAATTTTAGGTCAATGAATCAGTGGAAAACCTGCAAATTGATGTTCATCTGAAGTAGTAAGATTGCTGCATTTCAATATTATGGCAATTATACAGATTCAGAGTCAATTAACCTTTACTAAGCTCTTACTATGTATTTGACAAGTTTTAGTGCAAAGCATGATTATGAATAATATGTTGATTAAATAACAGTGCTGTGAACAAGTTATCATTGCCTAGGACACACTGAAACTCAGGGAAGCTAAGTTAATTGCTTAGGGCCACAGTGAAGATTAATCTGAGGCAAGAGAGGTGAGGGTATGCTGAAAAGAGAATGGTCATTTAGCAAGTTGATCTGACAACAAAGTATTTTATTTGGGTCAATAATTGCTTTTCTCTGTTTTTCAAAATCAAATCTTGAAAATCAATAGATTTATTTTAAAAACTTTAGTTTCAGTTATTTTCTTTCTATTTTACTATGTGTTGTATATGGTTTTTAAAATTTTAATTTCTCTTAAGTTTATTGTCTTATCACACAGATAATGTTACTTAGATCACATTGCTTTATTCCATATGAAAATAAATTATAACCACTCAGAGTTTATTGATTGTTGAAATGGAATATTGGATTCAAAAG
This sequence comes from Lyroderma lyra, assembly GCA_004026885.1. NCBI lineage: Eukaryota > Metazoa > Chordata > Mammalia > Chiroptera > Megadermatidae > Lyroderma > Lyroderma lyra. Next base: position 6,923 of record PVJL010021463.1, read on the forward strand.
ATATTTAAAGTAATAGGTACAAAAACTAGAGAAATTCAAGATATAAAGAAACTGGTTCGTTGTATACTTATATGCATACATAGTGTTTGGGTTGATTTTTGAATGAATTCTGTTTCTACTCCAGAGAGGTAAAATTCTTCAGCTCTAAAATAGCCATTCCAAGAAAACTTTACTTTAAGCAGCAAGAAGCAACAACAACAACAAACAAAAAAGCAGGTAGCATTTTTAATACTTTGCTTGACTGTCCCCTTTGCTAGATGAACAAATTCATCAAGCATACTTTAAACTTCCACATAACTACAGACAACAGTTGTGTTAAGCTCTTTGCCACTTAATAACAACAACAAAAAAAAACCCTGCTTGTTTGTTTTTCAATTTCTGATGACATTTTTTCTACTTCCTTATAGCCATTTTTATTACTTCCTTTTTAGACAGCATTCTCAAAGCCAAATTTCTACTAAGAGTCTGTTCAAGTCAATTTAGGTTTTTTTAGGTTCCCCTCAAAGTCCTTGTCTTCACCTACATTTTTAAGTGTTTGTTGTAACAGTACTTACTTCCTGTTATCTACTGCTACATAACAAATTATCCAAAAACTATAGCTTAAAATATCAAACATTTATTATCTCACAACTACTGTAGGTTAGGAATTGGGGCCTGCCTTAACAGAGTTTAATGACAGTTTAGGATCTCCTATAAGGCTGCAATCAAGATACTGACTGGTGCTGCAAGTATGTTAAGACTCCAGTAAGGGCAAAACCACTTCCAAGGTCATTAACGTGGCTGTTGACAGGCCTCAGGTTCTTGCTAGTTACTGGCCTACAGCGATTTCAGTTCTTTGCCACACTGATCTTTCTTTCAGGCAGTTCACAACATGGCAGTGGGTATTCCTAAGAAAGATTGAGAAAGACAAAAAAAGTGTGTAATACAGAAGTAGCACTATTTTGTAACCTAATCTCAGAAAGAACATTCCATTAATTTTGCCATATTCTGTTTGTTACAAACCAGTCTCCAGGCACAGCCTACTCTTTAAGGCAAGCTTGTCCAACCTATGGCCTGCAAGTGGTCCAAAATGACTTTGAAAGCAGCCTAACACAAATTCGTAGACCTTCTTACAACATTATGAAAATTATGCATGGAACCTTTTATTAAGCTAATCAACTATCATTAGTGTTAGTGTATTTTATGTGTGGCCCAAGACAATTCTTCCAACATGACCCAGGGAAGCCAAAAAATTGGACACCTCTGATTTAAGGGAAGAGATTATGTAAGGAATGCTTACCTGTAGTCGGGGTTCATTGGGAGACATCTCAGAGGCTTCCTGTCACAACTTTTTTTGATCATTAGCAGAGTTTTTATATTGTACTAGCAAATAAGTTAGACACAGAAAAAATAAACAAGACTGTGTGGTGTGGAGCAAGGCTGTACTTTATTAGAAATTATCATAAGTAGATAACATATGGTACAAAAATTTAGAAAATTCCCATCTGTTGGTTAAAGTTTGCCAAGGAAAATGGATAGCTAAAGGTTTTCTGGGTAGTCTGACCACATATATCATTTTAAACAGGACACAAAGCAATGCTATTGCCCTGTTTCAAACAGTAAATATAATCAGCCTACTGATAACCTTGAATTTAGCCCAGTGAAACTAGGCTGACCATACATAACAACTGAAAAGAGAAAGTACTGTTGCTTTCTGTCTCATTTAAAATGGTATATGTGATCACACTATTTCTGGGAGAACATATTCTCTGGTTTCAGTTTTTCAGTTTTTCTCTCTCTCTGCTTCATTTTTATTTTTAAATTCAATTTATTTAAACTAAAAAGAAGTTCACCCATTTTTCCTACTCCCCTCCAAATCTCTGGCAACCACCAGTTTGTTCTCTGTATCTATTAGCCTCATATGTTTGTGTGTGTGTGGGTGTGTGTGGGTGTGAGCATGCATGTGTGTACTTGCTTGTTTGTGTTTTCATTTGTTTAGAGATTCTACATATAAGTGAAATCATATCATTTTTTCTTGTCTCTTTTATCTCACTTAGCATAATGTCCTCAAGGTCTATACATTTTGTTGCAAATGGCAATATTTCATTCTTTATCATGGCTGAATAATATTTTATTGTACCTACAAGGGTTGTCCAAAAAGTACCCATCCATCTACTATGAAAAATAGAGACACTTATGGCTGAATTTTTTCCAGACAGCCCTCATGTATAACACAGTATTTTTATTTATCCATCCATCAATGTGATAGATTCAATATAGAATGGCTCCTGCTCCGCCCTCTTCTCCCCCCTCCCCTCCCCCTACTGTAACTCAGCGTAGCCTGGGAAACCGCAAATGTAGCCTGGGAAACTGACAACTTAGCCCGAGAAGCAATAACTCGGCTCGGGAGACTGAAACTTGCCTTAGCCCTTACCTTAGCCAGGTACATAGAAACCCATCCTTGACCAATCAGTAGTGACCACCTAGTCCTTACCTTAGCCAGTTACATAGCTGTGTCATATGGGATTTCTATCTTTAATGTTTTGTGAAACTTTCATACTATTTTCCATAGTGGTTACAAAATTTAGATTGCTACTAATAGTGCACAATAGTTCCTTTTTCTCCACATTCTCACCAACACTTACTTTTTGTCTTTTTGTTAATAGCAATTCTAACAGTTGTGAGGGGATATCTCATTTGATTTTGATTTGCATTAAAATTTTCCAGTTTTTTATGTATATTTCTCTACTTAGAAAAAAATTTATCTTCCAAATTTTCAACCTTCAAGTTTATTGATTCTTCACCTTAACTACCTAATGTGGTATTATGACTATCTAATACATTTTTTTGTTTGTCAACTTTTTCATTCATCAATCATTTATTTATTTATTTATTTATTCATTCATTTTTATTGTTAGACTTATTGGGGTGACACCTGTTAGCAAGGATTACATAGGTTTCTGGCATACAATTCTACAGTGCATTATCAACTTGTTGTATAATAAGTTCACCACCTAATGTGACTTCTCTTTCCATCACCTTATATTTAGCTTCCCCTCCCTCCTCTCCCACTCCCTCCCCTTTCTCCCCTCCCTAACCCACTCGTCCCCAAATAAACATTAAACTATTGATTGTGTCCATGGGTTATTTGTTTGTTCATTTCTTTTTTTCTTTGCTTTCAGTTTTATATTCCACATATGAGTGAAGTCATACAGTTCTTTGTTTTTTCTGTCTGCCTTATTTCACTAAGCATGATGATCTCCAGGTTCATCCATTTTGTTGCAAATGGCAATATTTCATCTTTTCTTACAGCTGAGTAATATTCCATTGTGTATATGTACCACAGCTTCTTTATCCAGTCATCTGTCGCAGGGCACTTTGGTTGTTTCCATGTTTTGGCCACTGTGAACAGTGCTGCAATGAACATTGGGGTACATGAGTCTTTGCGGACAAAGGTTTTCACATCTTTTGGGTAGATCCCCAGAAGGGGGATTGCTGGGTCAAATGGTAGCTCCATTCCCAATTTTCTGAGGAACCTCCACACTGCCTTCCACAGTGGTTGTACCAGTTTGCACTCCCACCAGCAGTGTACCAGAGTTCCTTTTTCTCCACATCCTCTCCAGCACTTGTTATTCCTTGTCTTGTTGATAATAGTCATTCTCACAG
>PVJL010021464.1:0-10574 GCA_004026885.1 Lyroderma lyra
TGGTACTAAACTTATGGACCTAGGACTCAAGGAAGACTTCATGAACCTGTCCTCAAAGGCAAGGGAAGTAAAAGCAAAAAGAAATGAATGGGACTATATCAAAGTAAAAAGCTTCTGCACAGCAAAAGAAACCATCAACAAGGCAAAGAGACAGCCAACTGAATGGGAGAATATATTTGCAAATAATGCATCAGATAAGGGTCTAATATCTAAAATATATAAAGAACTAATAAGACTAAACAACAAAAAAAACAAACAACTCAATTGAAAACTGGGCAGAAGACCTAAACAGACACTTCTCCCACGAAGAAATACAAATGGCCAGCAGACATATGAAAAAATGCTCATCCTCATTAGCTATCAGGGAAATGCAAATCAAAACCTTAATGAGCTACCATCTCACACCTGTGAGAATGGCTATTATCAACAAGACAAGGAATAACAAGTGCTGGAGAGGATGTGGAGAAAAAAGGAACTCTGGTACACTGCTGGTGGGAGTGCAAACTGGTACAACCACTGTGGAAGGCAGTGTGGAGGTTCCTCCGAAAATTGGGAATGGAGCTACCATTTGACCCAGCAATCCCCCTTCTGGGGATCTACCCAGAAAACTTGAAAATCTTATTCTGCAAAGACTTCTGGACCACAATATTCATTGCAGTGCTGTTCACAGTGGCCAAAACATGGAAACAACCAAAGTGCCCATGACAGATGACTGGATAAAGAAGCTGTGGTACATATACACAATGGAATATTAGTCAGCTATAAGAAAAGATGAAATATTGCCATATGCAACAAAATGGATGGACCTGGAGATCATCATGCTTAGTGAAATAAGCCAGACAGAAAAAACAAAGAACTGTATGACTTCACTCATATGCGTAATATAAAACTGAAAGCAAAGAAAAAAGAAATGAAGAAACAAATAACCCATGGACACAATCAATAGTTTAATGTTTGTTTGGGGTTGGGTGGGATGGGGAGGGGAGAAAGGGGAGGGGGTGGGGGGAAGCTGAATATAGGGTGATGGAAAGAGAAGTCACATTACGTGGTGAATTTATTATACATCAAGTTGACAATGCACTTTAGAATTGTATGCCTGAAGCCTGTGTAATCCTTGCTAACAGATGTCACCCCAATAAGTCTAACAATAAAAATGAATTTAAAAAAATCCAGCAAAAGAGGGACAAACTGAAAATGTTAAATAAGATAATAGAAATGCATCAAAATAAATGAAAATTGCAATCAATACAAACTATGCTCTCCAGTTAAACAAGTTTTAGATTAGATATTTTAAAAAATCTATTCATACATCATTTACAAGAGTCACGTAACCATAAAGATGCAAAACATTTTTAAGTAAAAAATTATAAAATCTATGCAAAATACATTCAAACAAAGACATGGCTCAGCTACACTAATACCAGAAAGAATAGAATTCCAGGAAAAAAATCATTATTACAGATAAAAAAGTCAATATATACTTATAGAAGTATCCATACATTATGGAAATCAGACAATTCTAAGTGTCATGGAACCTACTGAAAATAGTTTTGAAAATAGTAGCTTGAAAATTTGTTAAATAAAATTTTACAGAACTGTAAGGAAAAATAAATGAGTAAATCCAACATCATATTGAAAGGTTTTAACATCCCTTTCTACGTAGTTAATGGATTAAGCAGGAAAAAAGCACTAAGTATATGGAGGATTTGAAAAGCATAAATAGCATGCTTAATCTAATAGAAATGAATAGAACTTGGATCTCAACAACTGGATAAGTTACATTTTTAAACACATACAGAACATTAACATAAACTGACCATGTCCTTGACCTTAAATAGTTCCTTGAAAATGTGGGGAGATATGATCTACCAAAAAAATCCAGTATTTTTATAGAGCTATAATAATTTAGATAATGTATCTGACCTCATGGATAGACAATGAGAACAATTGAATAAAATAGCGATTCTTGAAGCCAACTTATACATACATGTATATGATCAACAAAGACTTACTTTATTTTGAAAAGATAAGCCACAAACTGGAAGGCTATCTATGACATATATAAAAGCAACAATGTTTTAGTATCCGGAATATGTGAAGAAATTCTCCAAATCATCAAAATGACAAACACGTCTATAGAAAAAAAAGGCATAAAACATAAATGGAACTTTACAGAAGAAGAAATACAATGATCCATCGTCATTTAAAAAGATACTAAAATGAGTCAGTAATAAGAGAAATTCAAATTTAAACCACAGCAATATATAATTCTATAGTCACCAAATTGGTGAAGTTGAAAAGTATGACAATACTATGTATCTTAGGAATGTGTCCTAGATAACTTCTTGATAACTGGACCATAAACAGAATAGCCAATAATAATATAGGATATCCAATTAAACTTGAATTTTAGATGAGTAACAAAAATAGCACATACCCCTATATATTTATCTATAGCAATAGATAGATAAATATAAATACCTCTAGAGATAGATTAATCTATAAATATATATAGATATTGATATCTATATATACAGATCTATCTATAGAGATATATGTGTATATAGAAAAATATAGGTATTTACATATGCATATATATAGATCAATATTTATATATGTATATATAGATAGATGAATAGATAATGTCTATCAATATACTATATCTCCCATGTATTACTAAGGATATACTTATATTAACAAAAATTTCTGTTGTTTATCAGATATTGAAATTTATCTGGGACTTTTAAATTTTATCTGGCAAACTTAACCATGGGATCTGTACAAAAATATTCACAGCAGCATTACTTGTACCAGTAAAATAAAAAAAGGAACCAATATCGATGGGCAAAACTTCCATGTTACAGACCTACAATGGGGTACTAAACATTAACAAAAATACATTATTTAGAGCTACTTGCATCAATATCATGAATTCTTAAAAATATAATGTTGAGCACAAGCTCCATAAAAACATGATTCCAATGATGTGAAATCAAATAGAAGAAAAACCAAAGCCGTATTGTTTAAAGATATATGCATGTGTGGTAATTATAAAGAATAACAAGAGAATGAGTATAAATAATATGCCAAATAGTGCATAGATAGATGGATGGATAGATAGATAGATACATAGATAGATAGATAGATAGATAGATAGATAGATAGATAGATATGTCTATCTATGTACTATATCTCCCATGTACTACTAGGTAAAGAAGAGAATGAAGTAAAAAATGAATGCTAAGGAGGAGCAACAAAATGGCAGCAGGAGTGCAACATTTGAAATTGTCCCCTGGAGATTAAAACTAATAAAACATCTATAACTAAACTAAAGACTCCTTACATAACACATAGTCACAGCTAAGATACCTGCTCATAACATTAAAGTACCTAAAGATGGGCAGAGGGGCAAACAAAAGAGAAAAAATAAGAGGGAAATGCAGAGACATGGGTGGGCCACATGCTGGTCCTAGACTGGAACTCTATGGCTGGGGGAGGTAAGAGGAAAAAGGGGGCAGGTGAGCTTTCTGAACCTCAATCAGTCTGCAGAACAGAGAAAAGGAGACCCAGAGTTGGAGGTCATGAAACACTGCAACTAGAACTTATTTTGGCCCCCAGGAGGTACAGACCAGGTCTGGGAGATGCAGTGGTCTGACCTCACTTTGGTTCCAAGAAGATGGAGGGCGATGTAGGCCATAAGGAGCTGATCAGTGACCTCCCTCTGGCCTGGGAAAAATAATGAAAGAATGAGCTGCATGCACATTTCTTGGTCCACAACCAGCAGGGTCTGAGAAACCAGCATTACAAGACTGACCCCAAGGCTCAGGGCCGAGTCCTTGGGGCAAATCAAGAACAGAAAGGCATAATTACACCCGTATGACCTGGACAGCCCCAAAGCCTCAGGGCAAAAGACAAGGGTGCAAACATCTCTTTCCCATGGACCTCTGCCCTCCCACTGTCAGCAGGAAACACCAAAGAAACTTCATCAGCAAGTGTTGGGTTAAAGAGCAGAATATTTACAGAGAGTCTGCAAGAATGAGAAACCAGAGAAAAGTTCAAAATAAATTCGAACAACAGAAAAGCAAAGTAAAAGAGATGAGGAAAAACAACCCATCAGAGACAGAGCTTAAAACAATGATTATAAAATTGCTCTGGGAACTTAATGATAATTTCAACAGAGAGATAGCAAGTATAAAGGAAGACATATAAACCATTATAAAGTAACAAGAAGAGATAAAGATTACAAAAATTGAAATGAAGAATGGAACAGAAAGAGTCACCAGAATAGATGAAGCACAAGTGCAAAGCAGTGATTTGCAAGAAAATCCAGCAGAAAACACAAAATCAAAATAACAACAACAAAAAAGAATTTAAAAGACAATTGTTTAAAATTCCTCTGGAACCACATTAAGCTTAACAATATTTGCATCATAGAATTACCAGAAGGCATGAGAAAAAGCAAAACATCAAGGAGTTATTAGAAAAATAATAATTGAAAATTTTTCTAACCTTGCAAAGGAAATAGACATACAAGCCCAAGAAACACACACGTTCCAAACAAGATAATACCAGACAGGAACACACTGAGACACATCATAATTAAAATGGCAAAAGTTAAACAAAAAGAGAAAATTCTAAAAGCAGCAAGAGATATGCAAGTAGTAATTTATATAAAGGGACACCCATTTGACTCTCAGCTGATTTCTCACCACAAGCTCTACAAGCCAGAAGGAATTGGCAGAAAATATTTAACATGAAAAACAAGGAACTACAACCAAGATTAATGTATCCAGCAAGACTAGCATTCAAGATTGAAGAACAAAGAGTTTCTCAGACAAGATAAAAGGTAAAAGACTTCATCATCACCAAACCAGTACTTTGAAGAATGTTGAAGGGACTTCTTTAAGATGGGACGAGGAATGGGAGAGTGGAGAAAATAAGGAAAAAGAAATGAAAAGTTTAGTTTGGTTGTTACTAGGCAATAATCATGGAAATACAGGGTATAACATGAGAATATGGTCAATAATGTTGCAGTAACTTTGTGTGGTGTCAGATGGGTACTAGATCTGTTGGGGTGATGGGAGAAGAGCTGGAGGGGTGAGTAAAATGAGGGGAAGAAATCAATAAGTACAAACACATAGTCATAGAATAGGCACAGGGATGTAAAATGCAGCATAGGCCATATAGTCAAAGCATTGTAATAATTATGCGTAGTGTCACAGGTGAACCTGATGTATCAAAATTAGGATTTACTAATTTTGCTGTACATCTGAAACCATTAGAATATTTTATGTAAAATGTAATTGAAAAAAGTCTCAAAAGAAAAACAAAAAAGGAATACTCAGAGGGCATCATATATATAGGAAAAGTATATACACCCCTTTTAGCAGAGTTGTGGACAAGGTCTACCGAACATTTAAAAGAAAAGACATTTTGCTTTTCTCTGGTAAAGATGTGTGAACTGAAAGGAATTTGCCATGATATACCTTTGCGGTATCTGCCAAACATGCAGATAGATGAGAAAAATCTAATTTGTATCTTTTGTTTTATGTTTCTTATAATTTTGTTAAAAATCTTCATAGAAATCAGGAAACAGTTTGAAACTCCTTATTTCAAATCAAAGTTCCTAAGAACGAGAGTAAACTGGTTGCCGTGATTTGAGGCACCAATTAAAGTACTAATAGAATCTCTACTGTAAGGGCTGGTGGACACATCTATTATTAAACCTCTTTGTTTATTCATAACACATTTTAGTTGCAACCTATGCATCAGGAACTGTAACTTTATTCAGATTCAAAGAGCAATCAAAGGGAAAATATGATAATGAGTGTTTCTTCATGTGGTATGCCTAGGTTAATTCACCAGCCAAAATTTTTGATAGCATTGGTGTCTTTTGAGGAGACAAAAAAAAATTGGTTTGGTTTGGTTTGGTTTTTACCTTACAAGTATTTACCTGTCTCAATCCAGACTTATGAGAGTCAGTCTCTATATATGCTTTCACTTCCCCTTCTTCTCCATGCCCAATCCCAAATTATTTTCTTCAGGTTGTACAATATGTTCTGGTTTTATTATTTACCTCCTTCATATTATTGTCTGTGTCTTTTTATCAGTCATTAAATTATGCAGTCATTTAGACTTCTTTCTCTGTAATGTCTAGGTTATGCCTATATTAGTATTGTAATCATATACTTGCCATTATTTTAACTCTTAGAAAACATAGTAAAATCATCGACAATGTTAAAAGCTAAATTAATACCATCTTGATACATAGCACAAGAGTTAATCTATAGACAGAATAAAAAGTGGACTGTTAACACTCACAATTTTAGAACACTTAAATTGCACATTTAAGTTGCATCAATCAGAGTGAAGCAACAATGAATAATCCATTAATGTGAACCACAGATCATGGTTTCAACATCAACATTCAGGGGGGAAAAAAGAGCAATATCAAGAATAAATGACAGATTAACCTATGTCTTACCCATTTTACCTGAAAATAGTGTTACTTTCAGCCCCTATTCTGTATGGTCACCATATCTGTTTGAACATTCCTGTCTCCATCAATAATGGAAAAATTGGAATTTTCACATCTCAAGAGAGCAGTTTCTTGATAGGTGGGACTTTTAGGTGTAAAACCAGAATAGTCCTGAGAAAAAAGGGTCATTTGGTCACACAAGTGACATATTAAAATAAACATTCTGTTCAATCACATTTCCAGAGAGGAAAGTCTAACTAAGAAAGAGCAAGTCAAGGTTACATAGCAGATTAGTAACAAATATAACCCTCCTCATCCTATATAACTGGCTCCCAATTTAAAGATCTTGCTAATAGAACATCTCTTTTTAATTGAGTACCATCTAATTAACTGATCAAAATTTATGGGTAGAGTTAAAAAATATCAATATATAGGAGATATATATTGAGATCTGGAGAATCTCTGTTCTTCTTTATAGGTATAAAGCTAGAATAGAAAATACTAATTTTTTATTCCACAATTATTTGAAAATGTTTGAAACTTGTTTATTAGCATTTAGTGTAAAAGTTTGCTATGTATATAATAAACTATACACACACACACACACACACACACACACACACACACACACAGAGAGAGTTTCTGTATGTTACAGATTGAATGTTCATTCCCTGCCCCCAAATTTGTATATTTAATCCGTATTTGGATATGTGGCCTTTGGGAGGCAATTGGGTTAAGATGAGGTCATAAAGATGGGATCATCATAATAGGATAGGTGCCCCACCCTTATGAGAAGATATATTGAAGACCAGGAACTAACTCACTCTCTCTCTCTCTCTCTCTCTCTCTCTCCACACAAAGAAGAGGTCACATAGCACATGTAGAAATGGCAACTGTCTACAAGTCAAGAGAAGAAGCCTCAGAAGGAAAGCTACATTTGATGGCAACTTGATTTTGGATTTCGCTGATTCAATAATTGTGAGAAACCAATGTTGTTTAAGTCATTCAGTCTGTGGTATTTTGATATACTAGTCTGAGGTAACTAAGATATTATCCATATATTTGGAGCAAAACGTTATTTCTCCTCAAACTGTATTGTATCTACCAGTTCTGGCAAAAATAACTAAATTTTATAGAGGACAAAATCACATAATAGTAATAATTTCCATCTTGAATAAAATATAGTAATATTTGAAAACTACTCCTAAGGAAAATGTAGAGTGAATTGTGGAGTGTGTTATTTGTGATGTATGAGTATACAAGGTCAATTGATTTCGGGAATTCATCCTAGAAAAACTGTTACAGACCTCAATGCTTAATATAACTATGGCCACCTTTGAATTACTCCCTTTGGCAATGCAAGCACCCTGTTCACACTTCAAAGCAATTGTGGAACTCTATTTCTGGAATAGCCATCAGAGCTCTTGTCATTCCCTAAATCTGACAGTTAAGTTTGTGAACTTGCCACCACGTACTTAGGTTGGTAGCAGGTTATGACACCTTACCCAGTTGTTTGTAACATGCTGCCAATGTAAGCTCTTGAGTTAAAATAATTTCTTCTCCCACTTCCTAGTTTCATGATCTTAGACAAAGTTATTAAACCTCTGTCTGTACTTTACTTTTCTTATTAATAAAATGATAATAATGACAAAAGACTTGTTAGATGTTGTGAGGATTAAATGAGATGATCTGCATAAAACACTTATCTATCTCGTGCAAAACAAGTGATGACTAAATTGTAACTATTAATAATCTGTTCTTTCTACTATATTCATGCTACAGTGCTAGGTGATATAGGTCAAATTTATGATTTGAAGGTGTAGCATTCTTAGGTTATAGCAATTTTGAAACATGCTGTAATCTATTGGTTCTCTAGCGTATATGAATATCATCTAAAATTTTTCCTAAAAAGAAAATAATAACTCCAAGCAACATTGATTAAAACAGTGTGAGAAGAATTGAAATAATACTGGACATTTAAATCTACATCTTTAGAAGCAATCCAGTTGAATCAGTAAGACTTGAGTTGTAGTAGCAACATGGCATCATTAATATCTACATGACCTCGAACAAGTCACTAAAACAAATTGAATTACACAATTCTCACATGATAAAATGGAAAAATTCAATTTATTTAAAAAATATTTATTGAGAATCTATTTTTTCAGTGACTTCAACAGATGATTTACATACATCATTCATTCCCATAGCAGTACTATGTAATAAGAGTGATTATCTTCATTTTGTAGCAAAAAAAAAATATTGAGGCTCTATCTATCTTCCCTAGTTAAGATCAAAAGAGTGAAAGTGCAAAAACATTTCACAAACTAGAAAGCACTTCCCAACCATTGTATTACTTTAAATTCAATGTATTTGCTTTGACAAAGTACTTCATTTTAGTAATCAAATTCTTGTCTATTCTTTCTCCCAGTGTTTTGTTGGGAAATTCTACATTACTGCGTCATGAGGACCATTGATCACTGTTTCCAGATTTGGATATGATTTAGGATCTTTTCAAGATAATTAATAAAATGTTAAAAGAAGCTTTTAAAGAAAAGTAATAGATTTTAAATTGAATAAAAGTCACTATTCTAGAAATAGGGGGGAGGTAGAGAGAGAGGAAGAGAGAGAGGAAGAGAGGAGAGCTAGAGGGGTGAAAAAAAGGAGGGAAGAAGGCAAGAAGTAAAAATTCATAGTCACAGAATAGTCACAGGAATACAATATACAGCATAAGGCATATAGTCATCAACACTGTAACAACTATGTATAGTGTTAGAGGGGAAACAGATGTTTTCAATTGAGGATTTAGTAAGTTATATAAATGACTCATCACTGTGTTATACACTTGAAACCATTATAATATTGTAGGCAAAATGTAATAAAAATTACACACACACACACACACACACATATATAAAAGATATATATATATATATATATATATATATATTAAGCATTTGTGCCACAAACTAAAACAATCATTTATATATATTTCAAAATTTAAGGCTTTTCATTTCAGCACAGATACTAAAAAATAAAGAATTTTTGAGATCTACTAATTAAATGAAACTCTTTTTAAAAACAGAAAATGCCAGAAAAGATTCATGTAAAATTGTTTTTCCTGTGATAGACTCACATTTTCATTATTTACTGCCTGGAGATTTCTTCTTAGAAGAAATTGATTAAATAGATGGCAATCCAAAAGTACCATGTCTTTGCCAAAGATATCTAGCTATTTTTATTGGACAAGTGTCACTTTCAGAGTTGATGAATAGCAAACATTAAGTAGTAGTATCTAATGTTGAAAAATGCAGCCACCTTAAAAGCAAGAAATAATAAATAACTTGGTGCTTTTTAATAGCATAAAAATTCCAAATGAGGAATAGTTTTGGTGATGCCCCAATTTTTATTTGTGGCCTATATCTCTAGCACACCATTTCAGATTAAACTTTTTTTGTAGATAGAATAAAAGTAAAATCTCATTTCCTCCTGAAAAAATACCCAATGTGACTATGTAAATTTGTTTTTGTGGGCAACTGAAACACTTTTCCTACTAATACTCCATAAACTCTGCAGGGGTCCACTGGGACCTGGGATTTGGCCTGCAGAAATCTGTAATAGCAATTTTAAGCACTTGTAGGATAATAAAAAAAAATTAGGTTTTCTCAATAGCATTCCTTGCGATGTATCTTCATTTCTTTTATAAAAAAAAGAAATTCTTGCTGATCAAGTGTTACATTCCTTAAGGCTCATTTTGGGAGATGTAATGGCCAATGTCTAATTTATGCTCTCAGGGTTCATCTCACTATTAACTTTTTATGATTCCAGTGGGGTTAGAGTGTTAATAGAATGAGTTGAAGTTATTAAAACATATAACTTTATAATATACACATTTGACTGTTCCCACCAGAGTCAAGATATTTCTTTTCAATCTGAATGAGGCAGAGAATGATTTATCCATATGTAATTCCCAGTTCATATTTATCTTTAATGAGAACTTTGCCAGTTGGTTTGTTTTTGTAATTAATAAATACATTTTGCTCCATAAAACAATTAATGTCAATGAGTAAAAAGTAAAATAAATATATATATATAT
>PVJL010021465.1:0-10567 GCA_004026885.1 Lyroderma lyra
TATAAGGTGATGGAAAGAGAAGTCACATTAGGGGGTGAACTTATTATACATCAAGTTGACAATGCACTGTAGAATTGTATGCCTGAAACCTGTGTAGTCCTTGCTAACAGATGTCACCCCAATAAGTCTAACAACAAAAATGAATTAAAAAAATAGTGTTATAAAGATAGGAAATAGATCCATGTAATAGAGGAGAGCATCCACAAAGAGATGCACACATTTGGTCAATTGATTTTTTATAAAGATACCAAAACAAATCAATAGGGGCAGAAAAGTCTTTTCAGCAGATGGTGCCAAAACAACTGGGTATCTGTTGAAAAACAAGCAAACAAGCAAATAAACAAAAATGAACTTTTTCGCCTACTTCATATAATACACAATGATTCATTAGATATGAATTTCTAATGTAAAAGTGAACTTCCAATGAAATTATATGAGAAATTCTTCATGACCATGGAGTGGGCAAAGTCTTTTAGGCCACAAAGAGCACTAACTATACAATAAAATATTATAATTGAACTTCATAATTTAAAACTTCTGTTCATTAAACACATTATTTAAAAAAATGAGTAGGCAAGACATAGATTGAGATTAAATATTGGCAATCAATATATCTGATCAATAACTTGTCTGAACAAAAAATGTAGATTGTACATAGATCAAGATTTTTTGGAGTGGGTTCATTAGAAGAACAGGAGCAAGAAGAAATACTGCTTTTTTGAAGTCTTGAGTCATCAGGTGTAGATTGATAGGAAAAAAAAGTGGACTTGATTAATTGGAAGCCAACCTAGCAGTTATTGAATTAGAGATTATTTTGCTTTCTTAAAGCAAGTATAGATGCAAGCAAAGAATAAGGGTAGAGGAAAAGGAGACCATAATCAGGAAGAGTATTACTTGGAATTTAAGGTTTCAGTTGTACAGCATACCTGAGAAACAATGGGATGAAACAGTTATGACTAACACCAAGTCAGACCCTGATAATGAGCTGATGAAAAGCAGTGACGTAATAATGGCATAGGAATACTGAATGGATAATATCAGGCACTGAAGAATAAAGGAAGCTAGTGGGTCAAGTACCAGAACTTTCCATGATTACAAAGTAATCAGAGATTCAACAGTTGAGAGTGACCAGAAGAGAGTGAGAATAACTTGTTTACAATGGCATAATGAACACTTATTATATATTATACTATGCATGGTTAGGCACCTTCATATGCAGTTTTCATAATATTTTTAGATATTATTACCTCAACCTCATTTCACAGATGATTAAACTGGAGTTTATAGAAGTATTTCACCTTAGGCTATAGAGTTTGTGAATGGCAGGACTGGATTCAGAATTGTATTTTCTTGAATCAAAAGTTAGTGTTCTCTCTACCATATCAAACTAACATAACCTAGGCTGTAAGTGAGAAGGAATGTAAAGGAGGAGTGTTCTGGTCTGGAAGAAGCTAGAATGGTCAAAAGTATATGGGCAACCTACTCCTAACCCTCAGAAGACTAGAGTAAGACAGTAGATACCTACCACTGAGAGGGCTGAGAGAACTTGAAAGAGATCGTTTATCTGCAAAGAGCAAGATATCAGTTAATCTAATCGGGCTGATGAACTGTTCTGTAAAGACCTTGGATGTGTAACAGAGGTTTTGTGATTCTTAGTACCACTCAAAGACCTGTTACTTC
The DNA here is from genome assembly GCA_004026885.1 of Lyroderma lyra. Lineage (NCBI taxonomy): Eukaryota > Metazoa > Chordata > Mammalia > Chiroptera > Megadermatidae > Lyroderma > Lyroderma lyra. The sequence goes on from PVJL010021465.1 coordinate 1,681, forward strand.
AAACCTAAACTGAAATTTTTGACTAATTAGGTCTGTTATTTATAGATGTTTTTCACTTTCCCTTTATCTTCAAGCTCACAATTTTTACTTCCCACAGTTATCAATGTCTTTGAATGCAGAAGCATCTCTCCCCTCTCCAAATGTGTTTCTTCTAACCTAGAAAAGCGTTGTAAGCCAGATAGCCAAGTCTATTAAAATCATAGGCTAGATAAAGCTTAGTAAAATTATGTACCACATAAGAGCAAATTGGTTTTGAGAGAAGACCTTCTACAAATGAGGAGCAAGAGCTTTTGTTCATGTGATCTTTTTTTTTTTTTTTCAAGCTATGATCTGGGTAGTTTACATTGTTAGTTAACTAAATTCCAGATAGGCAAGGTGTTACTATACATAAACAGTGTAATAAAAATATTAAATATAATTTATTTAAATATAATTTAATTAACCTTTAGTAAATTTTAAATGAATAATATTAAACAGAAACTTTTTCAATTCTGATTTCATCTTTTCAGCTTGTGTAGTTTTTCATCATTTGGAAGATAAACTAAAGGTATTTTAATGAGCCAAAACCTAAATACAAACAAAGTTTGGAGTTCTTTGGACAACTGCTAACAGCATCATTGGATCTTTGAGCTGAGCCTGGAACTATCCTGGATTGAAAATATAAATATCATAATTTATGAGGAGAGAATAGATTCAGAATGAGGCCTACAAATGATGAGAAGACATATATTAAACTCTAGGGCCCCCTATCTTGTAGTAATTTCTGAGAAATTCTAACTGTATTCTAATTTTCCACAAGTATCGCCTTTCTCCATAACACAGGCTATCATCAGGTTGTTCTAAGCTATGTAATAATGTCTTTGGGAAAGCTTATAGGAGACATATACTTGTAATATTTAGATTTTATATAATGAACGTGTATTACTCCTGTGCTCAATTAAAAATAGGAAGACAACTAAGAAAGATATACACAGAATTTGCTAGATGTTCAAATTACACTGGAATAAAATTGAAGTTCTATGAATCCCAAAAATGTGTAACAAACTATTTCTTGAAGTAAATGGTTTTTGTTTAGCTTTGGCTAGCTCTAAACTACTGTGTAGGCACCAGCAAATCAATCCAAGTGCCTGCTACATTTTTCTACGTATTAAAATACCTTATAAAGAAGATTCAGGACTATCTTTAAAAGAAAAACATTAAAAGAAGATCAACCTTCCCCTGAGGAGGACATGAGAAAGACCGAGTATATAATCCAGCAAATTTTTGCTTGGTGAAAGCTTGTATCTGAAGATAAGAAGATAGAGACACTGAATGCTGTGGGCTTTCCTTTTTTTCTCCTTCATCCTTGTGACTATTCCCCGGAATACTGACAAATCATCAGATTCTTATACCAGAGGTCTAATATAGTAGCAACTGCCTTTATTTTAATAATCATCATCACCTACAAACAAAAGAAATGTTGCCTTGCTTATATTCTCTTTTTGTCCAACTCCAGAATAAAGTATGAAGGAAACAGAGATTGAGGTATTTTTTTCTACTTTTCATAAAACAGGCCTATGCTTTAATTTAAAACAAACCAAATGTAAGTTGCTTTTAACTCATTTTAGGTAGAAAACAGTTGGTTTAGGTTGTTGTAGCTTTTTTAAGAAAAATTGCATCTGTATACATGAGGTAATTTTGAATTCCAAGTTTGATTCAATAATCAACACATTTTCAGGTGGAATTCTGAGAAACAGTATGAGTAAATAACTGATTGTTTTCTCTCTTGAATATATGTTGTATTTAAATTTGAAGTTGAACTCTTGGGCAATTCATATATGAAGTAATGGAAATTATGCTGTAATCAACATATTTGCTCAATGTTTCCTAACTGTGCAATTATGTTTACAGGCGGAACATAAAATAAAGGGCCTTCTCAGAAGGAAGTATAAGGAAATTTAACCTTGAAAAATGAATTGTCTCTTCAACTCTTACATAGCCTCTTGTGAATGTTTACAGAATTCATGGAAGAATAGCTAGAGAATATGCTGGAGAATCTAGGGGAATATTGTTTGAAAAAAATAACCTTAACATTTAACATTGTCTATGTTATATTGATTTTCTTAGCGGAAGTTTCATAAAGCTATATTGCCTGCACATGTTTTCCAGCACGTTATATTTTGGAAAAAAGAATCCCACTGGAAATCATCATAAATGAATCTTCTTGTAATTCACCCTGACTGTAGCCACTTACTCTGGCTGCACCAGCATGAATATCAGTGCAAGGACCAGGAGGTGGATACAAAATCAAACCACGACAACTATAGCACTGGGTGGGAGCAGGCATAGGACTCCCAGAATTAGATTCCTCCCTTCGTGTGGGCAGAACAAATATACAGTCACAAAGTTTGAATTAGAATCACAGAATGTTACAGCTTTTGGTAAATCTGAGGTCCAAAGAGTTGAATACAGCAAATTAATTACTTTTGTTCCTCTCCTGCACCCTCTGTCTTTCTAGTTACCATCCTGCCACTTGGGCCACTCTATGGGAGGGCCTTCATTGCCTTATATCAAAAGTTTAAGGCAGGAGAGATGGGAAAGGTGTACCATCATCTATGCTCTTTCTCAATCCTTCCGCAATATGTCTAAAGTTCCTTTTGGCTTTTATGTTGCTAGAATTATCTCAGTACACCAGTCTTCACATTCTTCCAGTGGTGGATTTGTGCTCAGTGTGTGGCCTGAGGGTGCAGGAGGGCTTTTCTCAGTGTTCCTGTCCCACCCTCAGCTTTCCTGTCCCTGCATTCCCGCGCGCACTTGTCCCTACCTCAGCAGTAGATTGCTGTTGCTTATATTTGGTGCTAGACTCCTGCTGGGGTGCGGGGGTGGTTCCTGATTCCCCTAGTCCAGCCCCCATGTTAGGCAGAGTCTGTGCACCTGGACCTTGGAGATGGGGCCTTTTCAGTGTTCCTGCCTCTAATCCCAAGGCAATCAAACCTCCCCTTGTTTTTGAGGCTCCAAGTGTTGCTCTCTCCAGTCTCCTGCTCTGACCCCAATCTTTGGTGAGCATCAGAGTAAGCACACGGATAAATGTTTGCGATGAACTCCACTTGGAATACTCATAGGGCTCCCCATTTTTCTGTATGTTAGCCTACATTTGATCTGTAGGAATTTGTTGACATTTTAGCTGATGTCTTTCCCACTTCCATGAAGGCCACCTCTTCCCTCCATGCTCTGCTAAAGGTGAAAGAGTTTACTTGTCCTGTCCCTCCTCAGAGGGGCTTGTCATTCTTTGAGATTTAGTTCTCTTAGTTGCCTTGAAACTGTAGTTCTGTGATGGGTTTAAAAAAAGACATGCTTTTTTTTTTTTTTTGGTGGCTTTCTAGTTTTAAACAAAAGTGGAGCCTCTAGTTTCTCATTATTGTCTAAAACAGGCTTATGTTTTCCCAGAGACACATAAGATCCTAGCAGGGACTTTCTTTTCCTGTGTCCCTCCTTTGCATATCTGAAGGGCTTCTTTTTAGATTGATTCATTCATTTAACAAATATTTACTGAGTACTTACCACCTGCCAGGCATTGCCCTAGGATGCTGGAATTTATCAGAGCACAAAACAGACAAAGATCTCCACCTCTCATATGGAATATCCATTCTAGTAATGGGAGACAGTATTAAACAATACATGTCCCCTGGAGCGGCCTGCTCACCCAGCAGCCACTGCCACCATGGGCGCTCCAAGAGGGATCAGTAGACCTGAAGCCATGAGAGCAGTGACAAGGCCCAGCTTTCCAGCAAGCCCTAGAAGACTAGATCCCAGTCCCTTCCTGCACGGGGCTATTGAGGAAGCATATCGGCCACCAGTGCAGACCCCCAGAGAACAAAAAGGCCAAGGTAAAGTACAAAGTGGTTCTCTGCATCAGAAGGATGTTCATGACAATGACTTTGAGCCCAACCTTTCTAGATAGTCAAATTAGAGTAATAATTACCCCTCTATGGCCAATGTCTACCTGTCCAGCCAGGACCCACAGTCTATTGGATTCCCTGACCCCCTCAATGAGGCCTACCAGAGGAGATTCTCCCATCCCATACCTCACCACCTACGGACAGCTCAGCAAGGGGCAAAGAAAAAGGATATTTCAAAATAATCTTTTTTTAACCATTTTTGTGTGTGATTATACACACACTCCCACAGAAATACACACACAAGGATATGCACCGAAAAACCTTTAGAAGGCCAAAGATGTTATGTTAATGGAGCCTATGGCTAGATTTGGGGATCAGTGCTGCTTTAGGTTTCTCTAATTTTAAAATGCATCACATTCTATGGTTTAACTGTGTCCGGTGAACTTCGATATTTTTTATTTATTTTTTATTTTTTTATACTCAGTGAAGAAGTGGAACTTTCTTTTTTTCTTCCTCTTCTTATTACTCCTCTCTCTCTCTTTCTCCTTCTCTGTCTCCTTCATTCCTTTCCTCTCTTCCTTCATTCTTCTCTTTCTCCCTCCCTTGAGTTTCCTTCCTTCCTTCCTTCCTTCTTTCCTTCTTTCCTTCCTTCCTTCCTTTCTTCTTTTTGAAGAGAAACTATTGCTAGTGTCCTTTGAAATCACTTTATGGAAATTTACTTGCATATTAGTGGCTTCTTGGGTACAAGAGTACAAACCACTTTGACACAAGTTTTAAGATCATTGAAATCTGTTAGAATATATTGAGATAAACCTCACAGAGGCTCAGTGACAAGGAAAGGCAAAAAAAAAATAAATAAAAAAATAAAAATAAAAGCTACAGAAATAAAGTCTGCATAAGGGTAGAAAAAACTAGGACCAAGTGACATGGCTGACAGAAGAGAGGTTCTGCATAGGTGAACCTATCCCAACTCAGTCTTCCCACAGTCAGGGTATGTCTTTCTGCAGTAATTACATCCATGAATATAAAAAGTTAGAATATGAGGGCCTCAGGATAATTTTACCATGGTACACCAGTGTCCTAGGAGAGCACTGGAGGAGCTGTTGAGATCCTTCCCCCAAATCTTGAAGAATCATTGGGCAATGATCTGCACTGGTTAACGCAAAAACTACTGGAGCATGAAGTGCTCTAAACCTCATTCTCTCGGACACCAGCCAGTCTTAATGATTACTGGACTTCTGGATACCTCCAGCACTGTGTTGGAGTAGTTAGTGGCTTTTTAAAGAGCAACCAAAATCTGCTGGTGGTTGTGAAATTCTCCAGTTCAAGGGGTAGGATGGCCAGATTTAGAAAGCTAAAATGCAGAACATTCAGTGAAGTTTGAGTTTGAAATAAGCAATGAATACTTTTTATTATAAGTTTGTCCCAGTTCCATGAGGCCTACTTAAACTAAAAATGTATTTGTTGTTTATCTAAAATTCATGTTTAATTGGGAATACTATCAAGGTGACAAGTTCAAATCTCTACCCTAATAAGATATTCTTATCTTCTCATTTTTCTAAGTTAAAGTTTTACCAAATAAAATATAATGGAAAACATTTGAGTTACTCCTCATTGTAGCTCTAATGTCTTAGCAGAAAGATATTAGTAAGAAGAGAAAAGATGAGAGAAGGCAACTAACCTTAGATACTCTTCTAGTGTGGTTTTTATTACCCTTGAGCTAGAAGTCTCTATAAACTGAATTTAAATAATTTTTAGCCATAGGAATTGTTTTAGGTATTGTTTAATTGCAAGAAATATAAAAGCAATTGAGCTGGCAACAAGAGAGGAACAATAGAACTGACCTTTGAAATATGAAAGGGAGATTGGGGAGGAGATTAGTGTTAAGGCAAAACAGATTGGATTTCTTGCTAATCTGCTAATCTCAGTGGCTAAAGTCAAATATAATATTTGGAAATGTGATTTGCTGAATAGGGCAGTTATTCACAAATTGGGACGCCTGCCTGTTACATCTACAATGATCATTTGTTACTTAGACAATAGAGAACAATGTCTATTAAGAAACAAAAGAAAAAAGCCACGCTTTTGGAAGCCAGGAATTCATGTAAGAAAAGAGAGAAATCAGGTAAGTCACTGATGTCAAGGCAAGCAAATCTGTAATCTAGAAAACTGCATCATAATCAACAATTCTGCTATAAGAACATGGATTTCTAATTCCTATAGCATGCCAAGGCAAGAAGTACTTGACCTCTTGATATTTTATACCAAAGGTGAAGATGTGAGCAAACTCAAGACTCCCTGGTGATTCCAGGGACATTATCATAGTTACCCTTGTATTCATGATGTCTAGACCATTGTTGGTATGTAAATCATTCAAATTGTGTAGAAACACTTGATATTATGACCAGCGTCCTAACATAAGCTATAGGTTAAACAAAATTATTAAGCATTCTTTAACAACAAAGGATAAAGTCCTTTTACATTAATCTATTTTGCTACATGATTAAATCTGCAATACAATGAATAACTAAGTGCTTTATAAATGCTTTTTGATGGGAATGTTTTGAATGCTAATAAAGGACGAGAAAGAGACTTGAAGGGAAAATTGATTGCCACCCATACAGGACAAACCTGACAGAAAAAGGCAGCTGGACAAATATTTGTCTTGCTGTACATGTTTCTATCTGTCCTCATCCCAGAAGGTTTTAGGAGGGCTTAAATGGACGAATGTGTTCTTGCTTGGTGGCCTAGCAAGGAACACACATGATGGAAATAAATTATCCTTTTCGACTTGTGCCGTGCTTTCTCCAACAAATGTGAGTTCCTTCTGAAACAGGTAAATCAGAATAAAAAATTACTGCATCTTCACTTTATACTCCACCAGCAAATATGTTTTTCATATTTGTTCTTCAGTATGTATTTGCTAGGAAATATTAAAAGACTTTAAGTCAACTATCAAATTATTATTGTAGTTAATTCACTCAAGCATTCCTCAGAGCCCACTATGTGCAAGGAACTTTGCTTTTTGTTAAAAAAAATTTTTTTGGATGGAACCAAGCAATCCAAGCAATCTGTCTGTTAGATAATATCTAAGAATGTCCACGAACGTTGTCAATAATAGCAAAAACTAGAAGAACCCCAAAATTCATTTCACCAATAAAATGAACAAACTCTACCCATACTCATCAACATGAATGAATCTCAAAATTGTCTTGCAGAAACTACTGACAAATTCTTGCAATATAATTCAATTCATATAAAATTGAAGACTTAGGGAAACTACTTGACAAAAATACAAAGAAAAACAAGGAAAATAAAAATTTAAGATAGAAGTTACCTCTTGGAGAGAGTAAAGGATTACATTCAGGAAACTGCCTCCAGTGTGCTGGTGATGTCCTGTTTTCGTGCTGATAGATACAGAGATATTTATGTTAATACTATTTAAACTTTACAGATAGATTTTGTATACATTTTGTATGTATGATAAAATTTCAAAATTATTTTAAAAACAGGGGTCTAAAAAATAATTGAAGGAGAAAGCACTGGGGATTTTTTATTTATTTGGATCTCTGTTCGTAAATTTCAGATGTTGATGGACAACTGGGTAATTTAGACGAGTGGAGGAGGGATGCGGAAGAATGGGGAGTATCTTTAAAGAATATCTGTGCTCCTTCTTTGGCTTTAAAATAGTCACATCGTATTCAATAAAAAACTCATGCTTCTACTTAGTATAAATTTGGAAAAAGACTATGAATTTACTAAGATGACATCCCACTACACATGACTATAATATTTATTAGCTAAGAGTAATCAACTGAATGTTAAACAAAATTCAGCCTCAGAACTGACTGGATGAGACAATGACCCCATTATACAGATGGTGAGACTTCATATAGAACTAGCCAGTATTAAAAATATATTAGAGATGTTTAAAATTCTTTATGAGAGCACTTAATTCATAGACCAGATTTTCTTTTGTAATAAGAAAGAGAAAAAATATTTTTAAACATATTTACTAAAGAAAAGGTAACAGAATTGGGATTGCCTAACCTGGAGAAAGGAAAACTAAAAAGTAATTGATAGCTGGCCTCAGACTCATGATGTTTATACAGGAGAACCCTGCACAAATTTTTTCCTGTGTCTGGAGAAAAATAAGCAAAAGACATTGTACTTAAATTGAAAGATAGATCGATAGATCAATAGATAGATGATAGGTAGAAAGAAATATATACATGTACATTAATGTGTGTTTTCTGTTTGTAAATACATAAATCTAAAATGATGTGCAACAACAGCTAACAAGGATTTACTTCTGAAGAATATTATCAGGAGAAAATGAGTCTTGGGATATGCATCTTTAATGCTCTATACTTTTGTATTTTTTTTAATAATGACCATGTATTACTTTTTAGTTTTCTGATTTAAATTATTAATTGAGAAAAATGATAATGGGAAATATTTGGTTTATACAGCATGGTGTCTCTGATACTGAGTTTATTGTTCCTGTTATTTTATAATACTATCCCTCCAATTGGAAAAAAAAAAACACTTTTAGTAATAAGCATTGTCTTATTTAAGCATTGTTTAGTTGTAAGAAATAAAAATTCACTTGAACTAGCTTAATTAAGCAAAGTTAATTTAGAGAACAGAAAGTACGTCTGGACGGCCAAGAACTGGAAAGCTGACACGAAATCTCCAGCTCACAGGCTGTTTTCCATGCTCCTCTGTGCTTATTCTCTTTTTCTACATATAATCAATTCTCTTCTATTAATATTTTTCTGTGCACAAGAGATGGTGTCCTCCATCTTTGTTTTTTTTTTTAATTCATTTTTATTGTTAGACTTATTGGGGTGACATCTGTTAGCAAGGATTACATAGGTTTCAGGCATATAATTCTACAGTGCATTGTCAACTTGATGTATAATAAGTTCACCACCTAATGTGACTTCTCTTTCCATCACCTTATATTTAACTTCCCCCCCTCCTCTCCCACCCCCTCCCCTTTCTCC
>PVJL010021466.1:0-10566 GCA_004026885.1 Lyroderma lyra
CACACACACACACACACACACTCACTCACTCGGGAGCCCTGTCTTGGATCACCTTACAGAAAGCAGCTTCATTGGCATTTTTCAGTTGAGCTCAAATTTCAGTTCTCCATTTGAGAGAGTCACATTTTCCAAATTGCTTTTTCTCACTAGATTGGAAGCCCTGCAATGGGCGGGATCACAGCCTCCGCGCAGTTTCCCCATCCCCACGGTTTTACTTATTAACACGCTCCCTTCCTTGCAGGTGGGGAATTGCGAAATCCTTTTTAAACGAAGGGCTCTTACACCCACTAAGCCGGTTTTTCAAAAGCAGAAACCACTGACCCTCTCACGGGTTTCCTTTGATAGTTAGAGGTCAAAGACTGATAGAATACATTAACTCCAGTTTCAAGCTTGCAGGGTATTTACAGTTCTCCCCGCTCGGCGAGATCCGGCAGGGTCGCTACCACTTTACAGACAAGGAAACCGACATTTAACCAAATGCTCCCTGATTGGTCAGTTCCCAACACACACAGCACCCTGGGAACAGGAAGTGGATGGTCAGAGTCGGGATGCAGAACGAGGACTTTATTCTTTGCTCTTTCCGAAGACCGATTTAATCCATTTTAAGGAGGTCCCTCTCCTGGGACAGGAGGCAAACCTTTCCCCCTCCGTCCTTCCAAGAGGGGGGCCAGCTGTTCTGCTGCTAAGAAGCACCATGTAATGAGCGATTCCAGGGTCAGACGTGGTTCTAAGAGACGGAGCATACAATTTGGGGGTTCTTACCCCGAGTACATGTATAGAATTTGGGGGTTCTTGAACTTGGATGGGGGACATTACTTTCACTAACTTCGACCGAAGCACATTTAGCATTTGCTTCTGTTATAAATACACACAACACGCCGCAGCATTACTATGACTCTGTCCCCAGTAGAAATCCCAGATATTTTCATAGCGTGGGACAATTGTTACAGAGGTCTCCAGAGATCTTTTATGTATCTCACTACTTTTGAATTAAGAAAGTGAGTTGACCTGCTGCCATCTGATTCCTAATGAAGCATTCTTACGTTACTCCATCATACATTTGCTTAATAATTTGTTAAGTTTTGATACGATTTTTTTCGGTAAGCACCTTCTTCATTATTTTCACTTGGGGTAAAATACACATAACACAAAATTTACCATCTTCACCATTTTTAAGTGTTCAGTTTAGTGGCATGAAGTGCCTTCACATTGCCGCGCAACCATCGCCACCCGAAGTGGAAACTTTGCCCTCAGTAAACAACTCCCTATTCTCCCCTCCCCAAACCCCTGGCGTCCACCGTTCTACTTTCTGTCTATGAATCTGACTACTCTAGGGTCCCCATATGAGTGAATTCACACAGTATTTGTCCTTTTGTGATTGCCTCATTTCATTCAGTGTAATGTCCTCAAGGTTCATCCATGTAGCAGCACGCGTCAGCATCTCCTTTTTTGAGACTGAATAATATTCCATCATGTGTATATGCCATATTTTGTTTTATTTATTTATTCTTCCATTGATGGACACTCAAGTTGGATATGATTAGTTTTCTTTGCAATGCATGTATTTTATTATATGCATTTATAAATGTTATTTTGAGAAGGGGTCCATAGGCTTCACCAACCATCAGAGAAATCTGTGTGTAATACACAAAGGTGGAGAAGCTCTGTGAAACGGACTGACAGTGGGAAATGGGCTCAAGAAGTTAACATGCTTGCTCAAGGTCACCCAGCTGGGGTTCAAGCCCAGCCCAGTCAGATCCCATAGCCCATCTGTACGCAATGACTTCCCTTTCACTGTAAATGACTTAGACTCTTGTTTCAGTGGGCATTCGGGGTTTCCCAGATGGGCCCTCCAGGGCATTGTGAGGGAAATGAAGATCCCTCCAGCCCCAGCACTGAAACCCAGGGTCTGTAGGAGGAAAGTCCAGCCCCCTTCTCCATTCCCATGTCTCAGGCAGCACCCACTGTGCCTGGATCTTTACTCTGCCTCTGTCAGACTCCCTAGTGAGGACCCCAGGACACTGTGAGACCCACGGAGACCCCTACACACCTTCTAACGTGTCTGAACCCCCAGATCTAGGGCTACGGCAACAGTGTAACCCATTATACCCCCAAGTCTGTGGGCACACAGCTAGAATACCCTCATTCTCACATGCCAACTGGAAGAGAAAAATGATGCCCAAACCCATAGGAAATCATGTTGACAAACAATTTAATGCATTACTCCTGATATAAATTTTGGGTCCTGTAATTGCTCTAGGTTAGAATTTCCCTCTGAAAATTCTAAGCACTGAAATTATTTACTCCGATGCCATAAGAGACCTTCTGGAAAATGCTAAAGTCTCTGCATTCACCACATAATGATTCTTTTTCCCTTTCTTGCGAGCACTGATGGGGTTAGTCGCAACTATTCACTTTAATTCTCTAGCAATCCTACATGACGTGGGCTGGTACTCTCCCATTTTACAGAGGAGGAAATAGAGGCCCAGAGTGGTTAGGAATGTGTAAGATGGCACATGGCTAGTGAGTGACTTGAGCTTTGACCCCAGGTGGTCTGCATGATGCACTCCATGCCAAGATGGGTATGTCCCCTTGCAAGAACACAAGCCTCAAGTGGCTACAGGGGAGGAAGGCATGTAAATGTGTGCCAATTTCTTTGGTAGAACTTTTTCACCTTGGTTTGAAGGTATACAAGTTTGATTTCAAGGAGCAAATTAACAGGGAAGAGCCCAGATTCCTGAAATATTCAAATTTGCTCGATATCAGAGAAATGCAAATTAAAACACATCACGAGAAAGCATTTTACACTCATCAGAATGGCAAAAAATTAGGGAGGTGGAAATGAGAGAGGTGGGGTGTTGGTACAACTGTGCAGAGAGGCAAGAGACCGAGGAGCCAGGAGCCCAGGTGCCCCAATCAGTCTGGGGTGGAGCGCACACCCCACCTGGGCATTTTGGAGCTGGTTCCCTCACCTGGAAATGGAGATGACATTATCTATGTCACGGAATTGGGAGGATGCCAAGTTCCGAGGAAGGGCTCCGTGAATACAGCACTGGCGACTCTAAGTTCCCAGGGGGCAGGGGCTTTTCTCAACTCCTTTGCTGTACCCCTAGTGCCTAGAATAATTGGCCACTCAGCAAGTGAAACACTCAGCTAATCTTTGGTGAATAAATGAATGCATCTGTGAACGGTATGAGGCAAAGGGGACATCTCGGCACAGCTGAATGGGATAGCAAAAAATGGCAAAGTCTTGGAAATCGCGACAACACAGAAGGAAGGGAAATTAAGTGTCCACTCCATGAGTCAACTGTCCCACCTAGCTGGATCTCAGAGACATTCTCCCTCTGCATCCCAGGGCAAGCCAGGGGACAAACAAGGGACACAGAGGAACAAGCAAGTCAGTGTGGGAGAGTCACACAGTAGAACACTCGGCAGCAGTTGGAAGCAATCATCCAGAGCAAGGCTTGGCAAACCTTTCTGTAAACGGCCAGACAGCAAATATTTTAGACCTTTTAGACCACTGGGTCCCTGCTGCAGCCTTTGATGATATGCAAATGCATGGACGTGGCTATTCCAACAAAACTATTTATGGACACTAAAATTTGAATTTCATGTAATTTTTAGGTATCACAAAATATTATTCTTCTTTTGATTTTTTTCCCCCCAACCATTTAAAAACTTTAGCTTGCAGGCTGTACAAAAACTGCTGTGGCCCAGATCTGGCCCTCAGGCCATAGTTTGCTGAGCCTTGTTTAGACATATATGTGCACCATGGACAAGTTCTAAAAACACAATAAACAAAGCCAGTGATGTTGGGCAGGATGGGGGTGACAGATGACCACACATCCTAGTTGTCCAGGCATAGACTGGTTTACCCCAAGTAGTCCCAATAACTCATAGCCTCTCTTTAGCTCTCTAAAGTTCCAGATTGGAGGGTAAATTGTATGCACCTTCCATTAAAACCATCATTCTTTTTATATAAATTTAAAATGTATGTTCACTGGTGTAACCACAACATCTAGAGCAGAGGTCAGCAATTCTTTTCCTGCAAAGGGCCAGATAGTAAATATCTTAGCCCCTGTGCCACACAATCTGCAGATGCAACCTGGAGCAGCCATGGACAGTAAGTGAATAAATGAGGGTACCTGTGTACCCCTAAAACTTACTGGCAGTCGCCGGAATGTGAATTTTATGTAAATTTCACGTATCACAAATATTATTCTTTGGATTTTTTTCAACTATTTAAGTATGTAAAAACCATTTTTAGGTTGGGGCCTGTACAGAATCTGGCAGCGGGCCTATGCCCAGTCTGGAATGGCCCCTGGCACCATGGTACGTGTGGCGTCAACACTTGCATTTGCCGAGTAACTCCCAGAACAGCTGTGTGTGTTCGCAAGGACACGTGCAGGTTGAGGACAGAGGAACAGAGAGGCTGGGAATAAGTGGGGGGAAATAACGAAATAAGAGAGACTTTCGCAGGACTGAGAAGGGTAATGAACCATAAACTGAGGAGGGTAACAAACTCAATTCTGTTCTTAAGCCCCAAAAGGGAAAGAAAAGTGTGGGCTCTGGAGCCAGAGAGCCTAGATTTGAAATCCTGAAGCTCTTCTTACTATCTGGGTTCTTGGTCAAGTTCAGCCTCTTAAAGGTTCTTTGTCAAATGGAACTAAATACTGTATAGTGCCTACTTCACAGGGTTGTTATAGGATTAACTGAATTCATTCATGCAAATGCTTGGAATAGTGTCTAGCACTGAGTAAGTGGTCAATAAATGTTCATATGTTGTGGATATTTTCTATAAATAGAGAGAAACTTGTTCCCCAGGATTCCAAATAAGGTGACTGATTAGAAGTCATTAAGAAGACAAACTCTGGAACCAAGAACCCCAGATTTGCCACATACTGACCCTGGCCAAGTCACATGGCCGCTCTGTGCCTCAGTTTCCTCAGCTGGAAAACGGTAATAACAGTAGTACTTGCCTCATAGGGTTGAGGTAAGAATTAAATTACTCAAAACAGTATGAGCATGTAAGTGCTCATTTAAATTATATGTTGTTACTCTGGACCCAATTTCTGCCCCACATGAGGTAAAAGGAGTCAAAACAACAATTCCCTGTGAAATATTCCAAAAAGTCCAAGGCTCTTGGACTGCGGACTTTGAGCAAAGATTCTGTGGGGGGAACCTCCAACATAAAAGACAACCCCCAAATAAACAAACAAACAAATTAATCATTTTGATGAAACAGTTTTGTGTGCAAGAAAATGTCAAGGAAATGATCATTAATATCCTCAGAGAGTTGAAGAAAAATATAACCTCCATGTAAAAAGAACAGCTGCTATAATCAGAGAATAAGAAAGATCTTTTGGAAAATAAAAACATAGATGCTACAATAAAAATTTCAATAGAAGGATTAAAAGTCAATTTGGAGAAATTTCACAGCAAGTAGAACGAAAAGAAAAATGTGCACAACAAAAGAAAAATGATTTTTTTATAATGCTGTGTCATTGCAGAAGATTCAATAGCTAAATAATAGGAATTCCAGAAAAAGGGAACCAAGAAAACGATGGGGAAGAAATTGTCATTATAACAATGCAACAAACTTTTCCAGAACTGAAGAACAAGAACATCCAGAAGGAAAAGATCACCACATGCCCAGGATAATAATGAAAAAGGAGATCTCCAGGAAGACAAAGTCAACATCTTGAATTTCAGAATACAAGTGATAAGGAGAAGATTACGAAAGATTCCAGAGAGAAAATGCAGGTTATATGAATGACCAACAATGCAATGGACTTCTCAAAAGCAACAAGAGAGACGAGAGGGCAGTGGGAAAACAGCTTCAAAATCCTGGGGCAAAATGACTTTCAACCTAAAATTCAACCAGACCTTCAGTCAAGTGTGCGAGTGGAGAAACGCCATTTGCAGACATGTAAGGAAGCCCCAGGTGACAACTGATACAAGTCCCAGACAGCAAAAAGGAGGTCTGAAATTAAAAACTGGGGAATGATAATTATCTGACAGATTTGAATATAATTCAAAACTTAAGAGGTTTATACAGCTCTTGGAGGGGGTAGGGAGATTTGGATGTTCAAAGAGAACAAAAGAAATTTTTTTAAATGGCAATTATTAACTCCAGAAAAATAAAAAGTTGAGAAACTATACTTTTTGGTTCCATATTGAATAAAACTCATGCAGTCCTAATACTGAAAACATTGAATGTGTACTTAACCAAAATTGTGATATAAGTATATTAAGAGGATGGAGGAAGTGATAATGAAGTGTGTGTGAGCTAAAAATCCTCACTGATCATAACAGGAAATCAACAAATATTCTCTAAAATGATACATCAGCATATTGCAGAATAGACTTATTATTTTAAAATGTGTAGGTAAATCCCTAAGAAACAACTAAAAGAATGGTGACTCAGGAAGGGGTTGGGGAGAACAAGGGACTACAGTTTTTTGCTATTGGTGTTTTTGCACTAATTGGCTTTTTACAAAAATAATTTTTAAAATCTAAGACCTAGGGCAAACAGGGGAGGCATATCTTAATTTTCGCAGTTCTAAAACGCTTAAATTAAAAGCGAAGTATAATAAATTGTGATGAAAGAAAAATAGCTTACCTTGGTATTATATTAGTTTGTCTTTTAAAAATGCTTGTGACAACCAGTGTAGCAATGAGTACACCTAAAGCCTAGATTCCAGTTTCTAAAAGCCTCTTCTGACTAAAAGGAAGCCGGGCTCTGAAGAGGCATGGTTGATTCTAGGTATGCCAGAAAGCAACAACTGCTCAAAGACTAATGGGGACACAGCACAAGAACCCAAGCCAGTTTAAAGGGTTTCCCCAGGCCATATTAGGACAACTGAATCATTAAAAACACTAATGACACCAAGTGACTGCATTGCAAACTGGGGCCCAGACACTATGCTTCTCTGTGCAGTACCTTCTCTTTCCTGTTGAGAATCCTCATCCTGATGCTGGAAGCCAGCCTCCCAGAGAGCTGTTGGAGAACCCCTCAGTCCCTCAGTATCTGCCCAGCACTGGCACGCGCGTGCTTAATGCCTCCTGAGACAGTCCTCCAATTGTTCTCGCTGTCCTCTCTCCCACCTGGATTACAGACTACTCCGTGTAGGCTGTGGTTTTAGCACAGAGCTGGATAAGGCCAAGAGCTCAACAAATACTTTCTGATCCATTATCTTCAGAAAGCATTTGATAAATGCTCAGAAGACAGGAGATGGGTGAGAACAGATACATTTTGGCCATCTAAAAATCTTTGGGCTTAATGTGTAAGGGATATGAACCAACAAGCAAACAAGAGAACTTCAAAAACACATTTCAAACTTGTAGCATTGTAACAATCAGCACTATAAAGCTGAAACCCAGAGAGATACACTCCGATAAGTGCAGGACTCTGGTCCAGCCTCCCTCTGGCCTTATTAATTCTTTTCCTGAAGGAATAATTTACCATCTCCAAGATTGTTTTTTTTTTTGGGGGGGGGGTTGTTTGTTTGTTTTCCTTATGGTTGAATATTTTATTATGAACTGCTTCTGCAATTTTTTTAAATTCATATTTATTGTTAGACTTATTGGGGTGACATCTGTTAGCCAAGACTGTGTTTGCTGATCTTCCCAACTACCTTGACAACTTCTGGGGGATGGGACAGCCTTTGTGGTTTTCTCCCTGCATGGCCTTTCTTTGGTTTCTGCATACCCAGCTCTGCCCACTTGCAGCAGGCATCCACGCCCCACAGAGCTGCCTACATTAAATGTCTCAGTCTCAATCTTGTCACAGAGAGTGGCCCACAGAGGAAGATGGAGCAGAGCTTCAGGGTCTGACAAACCTGGGTGACATTCTTGGGCAAGTGTGTGACCTCAGGGAAGTCACGCAGCTTCCAAGCCTCAGTTTTTTCTTCTGCAAAATGGGGAAAGTAAAACTGATTTCTTCCCCAAAACGACTAGGTGGACCGAGATGACACAGACCTCCCTGCTTCACCCAGTGTTTTGAAATGGGAGCGACCATCACGGGCTGTCTGTCCAGCTTCCGTCCCCATGGCTACCCCTGGGGGCAGGTAAAGGTCAATTACTCTGCTTGCCACACTCCCTCCTCCCTTTCTCTCTAAATTGCTTCAGGCATAATTTGGTTAACAGAAATAGGGCTTCAGTGATGAACTTGCAGGACTTAATACTGGTTCCCTCTGACGCTTAAGAGGCAGGAGGCACCCACTACACAACCAGACTGGCTGGTTCAATCCCAGCTCCACCATTTACTAGTCCTGGGACTTGGGCAGGGCTACTTAATCTCTGTACCTCAGCTTCCTCATCTATAAAACGAGAATAATAACAATGGCACGTACTTTACAGGGCTGCGCTGAGAATTTAAGGAGTTAATGCATAAATATAGAGCACTTCGGTATTACGGCATTTCATTGAAGCTGACACACCGATACACTATAAAATTTAAACTGCTACCAGTTAAAGTAGGACACGTCATCAATGGAACTAGGACTGAAATCACATATTGATTTCAGAAATGTGAAACAAGGGGTGTGTCTTAACATAGATGAAGTACTATTATTACTATAAACCTGCAGCTGGAATAAGTTAGCATTGGAGTTAGGGTTGAAACCCACAACTTACTGCTTAACCTCTCTGTGCCTCCTTTTCCTCCTATCTGTACAAGCTGATGGATAGTGTCATTTGTACCTACCGCACATGACTGTTGGGGCAATTAAATAGGTTAGTACAGTACTTAACCATCTGCAACATAGTAGGCGCTCTCATTACTATTAGTTAAAGCAACGTTATTCACTCCACGTGTGGAGGATGGCAGTTAGAGGAAGGAGAGGAGGAACCCAGCTGGCTTTTTAGCTAAAGGGTCCCGGCCTCCCCGGACCTCCGAAGACACACGAAGGTCCAGTGGCCCTAAAAGCCGTGCATCCCGCCCCCTCCAGGCCCCGCCCCCATCGCCGGACCCGGCCCACTCTCCCTAGCTCCGCCCCCTGAGCGCGTCTCGCGCAAAAGCGGACGAGCTCCAAACGAGACGCGGGGCCCACGGTCGGTTGGGCGAAACCATCCGTACGCTACGTGGAGGGAGTTAAAAGCTCACGCATCCACATTTTCTCAACTTTTAGCTTTTCAGGCCCAGGTGCTGTCTTGTTTTAGCCGTCAGATCCGCTCCGTATGCTCAGGGTCCCAGGAGCGAGTCCCAGCTCTCTGGGGAGAGGACTCCTGTATCTCCGTGCGACGCCCTTCCCCTCTGGACGCGGCGCCGGTGGGAGAGCACGACGGCCGGCGAGGGGAGGAGGCGGCCCCAGCGCCATTTTGTGGGGACGAAGCGGTATCTGGGCTGCTCCTGGGTCCCTGGCTGCTTGAGTTTCCCTGTCGGGCTTCCGAGCAGCGGCCTAGCGGGTGAGTCGCGGACGCCCCTCACCGAGGACGTCCGTGTGCTTCGCTCCCGCGCGGGACGGCCTCAGGCGTACGCAGCGGCTTTGGCCCCCAGGCCGGGGAGGGGGCCGTGGGGCCGGGCCCGCTCGTTCGGGCCGGGCGGTCTCTCCGGCAGCGTCGGTCGGCCTGGCGCCGGGTGGCAGCCGGCGCCGAAGCAGGGACGCTGGGCCCCCGGTGCCGTGCGTCTTGGTGCAGAAGTCCGGCCTGGTTTCCGGGCCCGAGCAGTAGTGTGTGCCTTCGGTCCTTTGCAGTTGGGGGGACAGTGCCTGCTTCGGCCGTGTGCCCCTGCGGCCCCACCCCGGGCTGCGCTGAAAGTCTCCCTTGGCCGCCACGCACTGGCTTCTGGGAGGTGGAGGCCCGTGTGGCGATGGACCTGTCGCTGCTGTCCTTGAGCCTCAAGTTTGGAGACCCCCGCCCCCGGAAGTGTCAAAATGAGGAACTAGGAGGAACTTTCTTTCCTGTTCTCGGTACCTGGCTCACTGTTCCTTTTCAGTGCTCAGGACTCAGCTTCTGTATCGCTTTCTAGGGAAATCTGCCTTGACACACCCCTACACACGCGCGCGCGCACACACACACACACACACACACACGAATCAACCAGCATCAACCAGCTTAGGTTCTCCCCGGCCCTCGAGATTATTCTTTCTAGTACACATACCACGATTGTAGTAAGATAATTAATTACCTGTTTGCTGTCTTCTTGCTTACCTCCGCCCCCCCCCCCCCACGTACCCAGCATGTCACCGGGACTAGGTGGTTTCACAGTTACAGTTGCAGCATTAGATGCATAGTAGGCACTCAGCAAATATTTATGAATGAAGTAGCAAGGCATCACATTTCATAGCAGTCGCTGTCTTTGCCTTCTCATTTTTCAGGGATAATCATCACGTATAAGAATCCAAACAGCAAGAGTTTCTCTGGGCGCCATGGAACAATGGCACAGTAGTGGTGTTACCAGCTGATGATAAGGAAACAGTTCCTTTGACAAGTGTTGGTCATTCATATTTCTTTTCCATTAAAGAAAAATAAAAGATGTCTGAATATATTCGGGTGACCGAAGATGAGAACGACGAGCCCATTGAAATACCATCAGAAGACGATGGGACCGTGTTGCTGTCCACA
>PVJL010021467.1:0-10559 GCA_004026885.1 Lyroderma lyra
GGGCGGGTTCTGCGGTGCTGGGAGCGGGGGAGAACCGGGTCCCAAAATTGCCGGTTTCCCTTTAGACAGCCGCAGTCTGCTTGTCACCCGCTCCTCCTGTCTGACCCTGGACCGCCTCCGCTCGGGTATCTGTCCGTCTGCGCCCCTTCCTCTTCGGCATGTCTGTCTATCCCGCGTCTCCCGCTCTGTGGCTGTCTCATATTCCCCAAACAGCAACAAACAAAATAGATACAAGCACGCTTCTGTGGCCTGACGCTTTTGCCTCAGACTCGCAGGTGCGATTGGGGTCCCAATCAGCGCAGACAGACGCGCTATGAACAACCTGTACCCACACACGCTCCGAGTCGCGGCCCGAGAGTCCTCTCCCATTCCTTTTCCTGCTCCCCTCGCGTTCTCTTGCCTTTCTGGAGCCTCTTTCATCAGATAGGCAGCCTACGGTTCTTCCGTCCTGTGTCCTGGAATCTGTCCACAGCTGGGAGGTTCTAATAACTCATCTCTAACACACACACACACACACACACACACACACACACGCTTCATGTGATCAGGACTGGGGCGAATCTCCAAGCAGACAGAAGAAATTGGGTGTGTGGCAGTGTGAATGGATGTGACTGTAGGTGAGTGACTCTACCAGTGACAGTGTGTACATCTGGTATTTCCTGTGTGAGAGCAAGATCATGAGGGCTTCCTTTGTGTGTGAGAGCAACTGCCAGACTGAGTGATTGGCTTCCCCGGTTTACATTTGTATATCTGGATGTATGGGTATCTGTAGCCTTGCTGACTGTGTAAGTGTGTGTGTTGTGAATCTCTGCATGTGATACGATGAGTGGGTAAGTACCTAGGGATGTGCATGGTTTTGCCTCTAGCTCACATTTCTGGATCTCTGTGGATGTCATCTGGTGTAACTTTGCAGGTGGCTGTGTTTGTGAACACATTATCTCTCAGTTTTCCTTTTATCACAATGAGAGCATTCATCACAATTTCTATTAATATATTTGCTTATCTACTGTCTGTCTCCCCCACTTGATCATGTGTCCCTTGAGGATAGAGCCCGGACTGTTGTGGTTATCTCTGGGTCCCCAGTATCACCCTACACACAGTAGATATCCAGTAATTATTCATTGAATAAATGAATCATGTGTGTCCATGTCAAGTGTGAATATCTATGTAACTGTGAATGGTTCTGTGCTTCTGAGTGGTGGTCTTCTGTGTGTGCCTTTGTAAGTCTGAACACAGGAGGGTTGTGGTAGCTGTGTCTGGCTGTGTAGCTATAATTTCACCACCCACCTCACTGTGATACATTGCAGGACTTGCACTATGACATATTGAAGTCAATACTTGTAGACTTGAACTGTGTGGTATCCTTTGTGCATTAGGACCTTTCTGCACTTCAGTTTTCTCATTTGTCAAATGAAGATAACAATTGTAGGAGTTCCCTGGTGGTGTAGTGGTTTAAGGTTTTGCCGCTGGCGCTGTCAGTGCTGCGGCCTGGGTTTGATTCCCAGTCAGGAAACTATCCACATACCAAAATATAATAATAATAATTGTACCCACTAATAGGACAGTTATGGGGAGTAAATGAGTTAATATAGAGAATATTCAGAAATGCCTGGCACAAAATAAACAATTACAAATTCCCACTTTTGATTGGCGGGAGAGTTCTAACTTCCTCTTTGAATGCCCCCTGGAAGTGTGTCCAGAACTCAAAGTGTGTCCAGAACTCAAGTTACCGACTCAGGTCCTGAGCTAGTGGGTACCAAAATACCTATGGGTATCAGTTTCCTTCCTATAAAATGGGCATGATAACAGACCTCCTCCAGAGGTGGCTATGACCAAATGAAGCTGTATCTGAAGTCCTGATCCTGATGTAGGCATGTAGTGAGCACTCAGTGCCTACGAGGCCCAATTATGACCATCACTGTGCGGCTCAGATTCTGGAGAAGGCAGACGAGGGCTGAAGTTTGGGGGTGGGGATAGGTTCAAATAATGTGATGGGATTGGACACTCAGAAAGTCAAAGAGGGAGGAGAGAGGACCTGCTGAAGCAGGCTGGGTGAAGGTCAGATTACAGGAGGGACTTCCTCCAAGAACTGTCTGGGGGCTAAGGATGAAAAGACTCTGGAACTGTTTGGAAAGCTATCTGAAGGGACAGAAACCAGCCTGAGTCTTACAGGCTGGTGGGATTTGACGGGGTGGGTAACAATAGCAATAATAATAACATGCAATGTATAGACTCTGTTAGGAGCTTTGGGAGGAATTTGTCTTGTTTTCAGCTGTGTCACCGTGCCTAGAGTGTCTGACACAGGGGAAGGGCTGAGTAAATGTGTTTGAATGGATGATTTAATTAATAAATGAATGAATATATTTTATCCCACAACAACCTGTGAATCTTAGTCTTGTGGGGAGGTGGGAGGGCCTGATGGGCTGCCAGGGCCCGCATGGAGCCCTAGCCTCTGGGCCCCACCATGTGTCTGTCCCCCCCAGCCCGCCGTTCCCACAGTTCAGGGCTGTGGAGTGGGCCAGGAAGGGAGTGTCAGCTGGCCAGGCGGCTGCCTGACCTGGACAGATGCCCAGAGTGTCTGTAGGACGTAGAGGGTAGTTCGGGCGTCTGAGTCACCTCGGAGAAACCCTGGCCACATACCTGGCCACTGACATCACCCGGCTAGGACACCCCTGGCAGCCCAGACAAACGGACTGAATCACAGGCGGAATTCAGCCACAGCGGGCACGGGCACGTGGCCCGCTGTGACGCCCCCCAACATGACACCCCCGCGTGTCTGTCTGGCTGCGGGGACCCAGCAGGCCGCACTGGGGTCAGTGAGGGGGCAGCAGGCCTGAGTCAGGGACCAGGCAGCTAGGGCCAGAGACCACCGAGCCGCAGGCGCCTTCGAGGTGTAAGAAGTGTGGGGAGGAGAGCTGGTGGGGAGGCCCCTGGCGGAGAGGAGGAAGCCCGTGTGAGTGTGACCGGGAGGCTGCGGGTTGTGGGCAGCGGTTGGATAACCCGCTGGGGGCGGGGTGGGGTCTGGGTGATTGTGCAGAGAACCACGGGTTGGGGAACAATGAAATAGTCATTGCACGTAGGCATGCATACTCAGGATCCTATTAGGAGAGGCCCGGCCTCCATTCACCCCCGGACTCTGTTGTCTCCCTACCTCGGTTGGCGCCCAGCCCTCCCTCTGCACAAGCCCCCTAAGGGCTTGGGCCTCCGTTTCTTTATCCGTTGAGTGGGGGCAATTAAAATTATTGCTGCTATAATAGCTTACACTGACAGGGGACATACTTTCTACAGAAGCTATTCTCGGCATTTTACATATAAACTCATTTACTCTTCAAAACAATGCCAGCAGGGAGGTGCTGATATTATTACCACTTTTGAAATGAGGGAATTGAGGCTCAGAGAAATTAAGTTATTTGACCAGGGCATACAGCTAGTGCCCTCCTTAGTGTTACTGGAAGTTTAAACAAGGAAATACAGTAGAATTGTATAATATAGCACCTGGCACATGGTTAGCTTTCTCAAGTGACTGTCAAGGTGACCAGACATACCATTTAAAATGGGACAGAAAACAACGGGACTGTCCCATTTCAAACAGTACGTATGGTCAGCCTGCTGACACCTTCAATTTAGCCCAGGAAGACTGGGCTGACCATACATACCGTTTGAAATGGGACAGTACTGTTGTTTTCTGTCCCATGTAAAATGGTACGTCTGGTCAGCCTAGTTATATTGTTAATACAACATGTATTATTTTCATTCTAAGTCCAGCCAAAAAGGTCTCCGAAACAGTTATCCTCACCACCTTAGTCTTATGCTTCCTCTTAGCTTCCCACAGTCTCTCCTGCTTCCTTTTCTTTGGTCCACAGTAGGGAGAGAGTGTCTAGGGGGATTCCATCCTTACCTAAATCTTTTCAAAACTTGACAATGGTTGGCCAGATCCTATCTCCACCAAGAAGTCCTCCTGGCTTGCTCGAGCCTCACTGAGCTAAGCAAGTCTATGGAGGCTTTTTATGTGGGTGGACCTCTGCACAAATGTGGGTATCTAAGAAATACTGGGAGTTCACAGCTCCGGGGGTCTCACTGGCAGTGGGGGGGCCTGGCTCTGCCAGTTGTATGTGTGGAGCTGTGTGGCTGTGCAGATAGAGTGTGTGCACAACAATGTGTGTTTATCTCTGTGTGTGCAGTTGTGTGCTTGCTTAGTTATCTGTATATAAGTACAAACAAAGATGAAAGGTTTGTGCATGTATATGTGTGTTCATTTGCACGTGCATCTGACTTTCTGTCACCCCAGTCTGGATTCTGTAAACCAAACCTCCTTGTTCCCATTCCTGACAAACATGTCCACCCTATCCCATTCCACCCCTATAGAGATGAGGAAATTGAGGCTCAGCTCAGTTCCCCCAGGAACAGACAAGAAGGGCAAGCAGGCCGACTGTTCATTAACACTTGGAGTCAGGCCCCAACACCCATGTACAGTGTCCCTGCCTGTCAACCAGTCTATAAAATCTGCCCTACCCATCAACATGATGGCAAATGAACAGAGAGGCCCATATCTGTTTCTATCCAAGACCATCTTTCGGAGTTTATAAATGAATAAATGAGTGAATGGTGAAGATTCATTTAACCAACAAGTATTTATTGAGTACCTACTGGGTGCCCAACACTATGCTGGGGACATACACGGCAGTGACCAGAACAGCCTCAGACCAAGCCTCAATAATGATACAGCCCAGTGAGAGAGACAGACCAGTCCTCAGACGGCAGAGCTGGGAGGGGGGTTCTGGAGGAAGGGGTACTGACCCAGCCTGGGGATTAGGAAGTTTCCTAGAGGAGGGGATATAGGAGCTAAGACCTGGAGGACGAGAGTATGAGCCAGAGGAAGCAAAAGACAGAGTGCTCCAGGCAGAGGGAAGAACATATGAAAAGACCTGAAGACAAGGGAGAGAGACCATGACATCTGGAACAATGAAGAGGAATGGGGAGGGGTGAGACAGGTGGTTGGCACTGGCCAGGTCATGCCAGACCTATGAGCCATGGTGAGTGAGGAGTTTCAATGCAGAACACCAGGGTATTGGGAGGATCAAGCTAAGAGTCTCCATGCTGGATCATTCTGCTTTCCTGAAACTCCACAGACACTGCCTCCAGGAGGACTCCAGGATTAATCAGTGGTGAGGTGGCCCAGCCAGCTAGTAACACTCATTCAGTGCTGGGCACAGAGGAACCAGCAGTTACTAACCAGCCTGGCTCTACCCCTCATGGAGGTCACAGTCATAACAACAGAATACACACACACACACACACACACACCCTCCTCTTCTCATGTCTCTAAAACACTTGCAGATCTTTCTCTTGGAGGTGAACCCTTGGCATCACCCTTGGTCTTGCTGGAAATGAAAAAGACTACACCAGATTGGCATTGTAACCAGATCCTCGAGTGAACTGTGATCACATTAACAGCTGAAAAGCACTGCTCTCGGGCTTAACCTCCATGTGCCTCAGTTTCCTTCTCTGTACATTGGGGATCATAACAGAATGTATATATGGGGCTGGTGTGGTGTGAGGATTAACTGAGATAATACATGTGAAAGCACTGAGCACAGCTTACTAAGCGTTTGCTTTCAGAGCCATCCTCCTCCACCTCCTCATTTTTATATTAAATTTCAGAGCCCATTGTCACCCAGCCTTCTTGCTCTATGGATGGAGAAACTGAAGGAAAGTGTAGTAGGTTTCCCCCAGGGAAGGGTGGAAGGACACGGTGAGGCCTTCCTTTGGCGGCGTCAGCCAGGGCTGTTTACAGGATGCGCTGGGCGAGCCAAGCTGGCACCGCCCCCTGACCTCTCACCTGTTGGGGCAGAAGGCTGAGGTTCTCCCTGCTTGCTCCCTGCACAGAGCCAAGCCCTGGGGAGCCAGAGCAGGGGTCCTCCACTTCCTGGAAGCTCTCTAGATTGAGCCCCATAAAGAAAGACTTGCCTTGCCCACCCCATGCTCTATGGGTGGGCATCCATGTCTGTGAGTGCTCGTTTGAGGGAAACTGTGTTCGTGTGTGTGTGTATGTGTGTGCGTGTGTGTGTGTGTGTGTGTGTGTCTGTGTGTCTCCAGGGCCATCCCTTAGGTACAGAAGGCACAGTGCTAGGACCCATGAGAATTTTAGGGGCCCATGAAAATGTTTAATTTCTTTTAAAATAGGAAGAAAAATACTGAACTACTAGGTAAATGTTTTAATATATAATATTATTTGTCTTTATTACCAATGCAGTAGTGAAATATAATTTTAAAGGTATCTTTAAGAAAGAAGAAGCCCATGAAGGCAAAGGTTTCATGTGCCCGTGAAAGTTATAATGTGATTTGTGTCTTGTTGCTTCCAGTGTGTCTCTAGAAGGCTCTACGTCTGCAAAGATCAGGTTGGTTTTGCTGCAGTAACAAAACAAGCCCCTGCCATATGCCAGACACGTTCCAGGAGCTTTGCTGATAATCACATAATCCTCTAACCAGCCCCATGATCTGGGCACTACTCTGTCCTCATTCCCAGATGAGAAAACTGGTGCTCCAGACATCACTAGTTCAAGTTCAACCAGCCTTAACTGTAAGCCCAGGCTGCCTAGATTCTGGGTCTGCCTGTCAGGTAGTAAATGCCCAGTGTCTGAATGTGTGTGACTATGTATGCATGCATATATCAACTCATTTTATGTGGGTAGTTCCCTGACTGGGAATTGAACCCAGGCCACAGTGCTGACAGTGCCGAAGCCTTAGCCACTACACCACCAGGGAACTCCTATATCAACTCATTTTAAGATAATTAAAATCACAGGCTCTGAAGCCTACATCCTGCATTCTTATCCCAGCTCTGCTACTCATTTGCTGTGTGTCTCTAGGCAAGTGATGTCACCTCTCTGGGCCTCTGTTTCTTGCCTGTAAAATGATAGTTCCTACTTCATAGGAGTGTGGTGAGAATTAAATAAGTTAATATAAGCACTTGTGAAGAATTAACCTTTGTTATTGTTGTGTGAACAAGATCTGTGTGCACCTGTAATGAAGGTGTGCATGCCGTATGTGTGATACGTATCAGTAACCATGTCGTGATGTGTTTCTATGTGTGTGTAAAGCTGTTTCTCTGTGTGGCTGTGTGTGTGGCTGCTTCTGGGTGAATGTCTGAATGCCTGAGTACAACCCTGGGAGTATATGCCAGTGGCTGTGTATGGGCTACCTATGTCAGGGCCTGACAGAGTTGGGGCAGGCAAGCTAGGTATTTGTGTATCTCCTTTATTTTGTGGGAGAGGAGATGAGGGGCTTAGACAGGACGGGGAAATGAGGGTCACTCCCTGTCTGATGCTGGGGCCGAGTCACTGCCTGCTGGTGGTTGCTGTGTCATCTCCTAGTCCCTGTCCCTACTTCTAGACTAGTGGCAGACAGAGCGGGCTGTGGAGGAACAAGGCAGAGGGCAAACTTGAGGATGGGATTTTTGTCTGGAAACCTCCAGCTCCTCATATTGCCCCCCATGTTCCTCCAGCCTTCCACAACTCCCTATCCCCTCCCCGCTATTCAGGCAGAGAATCAAGACTCTCCTGGAAATCAGAAATCACTCCTTCCTGCTCTGCCTCAGACCTGTTATATGACCCTGAGCCAGACCTTCTCCTTCTCTGGGCCTGCGGGGTTCAACAATTTTAAAGTGCTTCTCCCTCTGTGCCAGGGCTGGGCCAGGCTCTGCACTTTGGGGGAAGTGCCAGGATCTCTGAGATCTGTGAAGCAGCTGGTGGGACCTTTTCCAGTGGGTGCTTTAGAGTTGGGCCTGTGGCTTCCAAAATACTTGAATTAGACTCTCAAAGTCCAGTTCCTAACTGGACGGCCTCAGGTAAGCAGCTTTTCCCCTCTGATCCTGGGTTACCACATTGTAACTGAGAGCAGACAGGAGTGGGTTTGCAAGGCTTATAGCTCCAGAGGACTGGAAGCCGCTATTATCACCGTTGTCACTTAAACAATCACAACACTCAGGTTTTTCAGGGATTTTCACTGAATCAGGCAGCTCTCAGAAATCAAGAGAGTAGGAGCTCTGGAGTTTGACAATTTGGGGTTTGACTGTCTTGCGATGAGACCTTGGACAAGTCACTTAACCCCCTTTAAGTATAATTTTCCTCTTTTATAAAATGAAGATTTTCCTCCCTTAACCCTCAAAAGTTGTTTTAAGGATTATAAATCTTGTATTGAAAGGCTTAGTACAGGAGCTGGTACTTGGTAAGTATTAAATACATGGCATCAATAATAATAATTATAATAATAATTATTTCGATTCCCAGCCAGGGAACTAACCCCCCCAAAAACAAAAACAAAACAAACAAAATAATAATTATTACTTATCCCTACATATTATTACTATCTATGGATTATAAAGTGAGGAGAGGTTACCAACAACATCAACAAGGACGTTTCACCTTAAGTTTCATTCCCCATCACCTCCAAACCCGCATACCTCCCAAACACTGAACTCGGGGGGCCAGTAGCGTCCAAGACACACATCCTCTGTTAAGGAAAAACTGAAGTTGAAGCTCAGAGAGGGAAAACATTTTCCAAGCTCGCACAGCAAGTCAGGGCAGAAGCTCCGCTGAGCCAGGGGACTCCACCCCTGCACTTTCACCTGGAGCATCCCAGCCCCTCCCAGTTTCCCCGTTAGGTGACTACAGCATACTAGCCAGGGTCTCTTTCTGGAGATCCAACCTTACTCGAGAGACCGGGCGCTGCACCACTGGGAGAATTGGGAGGGGCTACCAAAGGGAAGGGGGACCCGTTTGCTGGGGTCTTCCCCACCCGGGGCCTTCCCTGGACTAGTTTGAGCCTATTAATAACAGCCCCCGGGGCGGCGCGGCAATGCGCAAGCGCGGGCGGGTTCCGCAAGCGCTGGGGTGAGCGCGAGAGCGAGCAAGGGATTCCCTCTGACGTAATTGCTAGGTTACCAAACAAACACTCTGCCTAGCCGGCCGAGCTCCTTATATGGCTAATTGCGTCACAGGAACTCCTGGGAGGCGGGGCCGGGATCCCCTCCGGCCTAGTGCTCCGGAACGCAGCCCCCGAGACCCCAGGGGCCGCAAAGGTGGTACAGGTGACCAGATCGAAGATAGGGCAGACCTCCTGCCG
Organism: Lyroderma lyra; assembly: GCA_004026885.1. NCBI lineage: Eukaryota > Metazoa > Chordata > Mammalia > Chiroptera > Megadermatidae > Lyroderma > Lyroderma lyra. Next base: position 9,124 of record PVJL010021467.1, read on the forward strand.
GGCGGCACGAGGCTCGCTTCAACAGGGCCAGAGATCTGGGGAAGTTTGTGGAGCGCGGGACGAGTGACGTAGGCAGGGGGGCGGGTCCGGGCATATAAATACAGGCTGGCGGCTTTGGGCTTCATTCATAAGACTGAGAGCTACTGCCACCGCAGGGACACGCGGAGCTGGGACTTGGGGACTTTATTGTTGTTGTTCTTGAAGACTGTGAAATCGATTTATTATTTTTTTCCGGAGAGAAACTTTTTGGAAGGATTCTTCTAGATAATTCTACATTTTATTTTGGAGGACCGACTTACTTCTTTCGTCTTTATTACTCCCCTCCCGTCGTGCCCGCCGGACGCGTGGAAGAGACCGCACCCGAAGCAGAATCTGTACAGCGGGACAACGCTTACCGCCTGTAGGGGAGCAATCCCCGCTACACCCCTGGGTCCTACCGAGCCTGGACTTTCAGCAGGCACAGCGGCATCTTGTGGGGGCCTGGACACCGCAGAAAAATTTCACAGAAACTTTGTCATTGTTGGAGCGGGACGCTACCGCTACCCCGAGTTTCTCCGGACAGCGCACGTTGGGGACGCGCTCGGCCCACCCCGGACTCACCTTTCTTCCCCCACCCGGCCATAGCCTTGGCTTCCCGGCGCCCTCAGCGTGGTCACAGGGGCCCCCCTGTGCCCAGGGAAATGTTTCAGGCTTTCCCTGGAGACTACGACTCCGGTTCCCGGTGCAGCTCCTCACCCTCTGCCGAGTCACAGTATCTGTCTTCGGTGGACTCCTTCGGCAGTCCACCTGCCGCCGCCGCCTCCCAGGTAAATTCTAATGGGTTAGGGTACTGCTTTGTGAGGTTTAATTTTTTTAAGTCAAGGGCGAATCGAGCAATCTCCCCAGCCCTAATAAAGACGGGTCAAGACCCAGAATCTGCGATGGAATAGGCTCACAGTGCACTTTGCAAACTGCTGAGTCGGGATTTGTTTGCAATTGATTGTGTGTGTAGAGTGCAGGAAAGGAACGCTGAGGCTTGGGTAAGCTTTGTGGTGGAGAAAATGCGCCGTTCAGTGAAACGTGTATGCGGTAGCAGGGCTGAGAACTTTTAGCTGGCTCCGGGACTGTCCCCGACTTAGGTCCCTAACCTGAAGCTAAAGCGGTTAGGTACATCGGGGAAATCCCGAGGAATCTTCCAGTAGCTTCCTCCCTTTACCTCCCCCACTGGTGCGCCCACTCCGGCGCCCGGTCACCCTCTATCCAGCGGGAAAGCGGGCCTCGAACCCTCGGTTGAGCTGCCTCCGCCTCCTGCGCGGAGACGTAACGGGGGACCCGTGCGTAACGGCTGACGCGCTGGAATCCTCCGTCTGACGCGGGGCACGCACGGCGCGCGACGCCCCCTTCGTCCGCCCCGCCCCTGACGTCCCGGGAGCGTTCTATTTTGGAACGCCAGGGCC
>PVJL010021468.1:0-10563 GCA_004026885.1 Lyroderma lyra
GGGGGATTGCTGGGTCAAATGGTAGCTCCATTCCCATTTTTCTGAGGAACCTCCACACTGCCTTCCACAGTGGTTGTACCAGTTTGCACTCCCACCAGCAGTGTACCAGAGTTCCTTTTTCTCCACATCCTCTCCAGCACTTGTTATTCCTTGTCTTGTTGATAATAGCCATTCTCACAGGTGTGAGGTGGTATCTCATATACTTTCTTGTGCAAAGACAAGAACCCAATCACCACTGCTTCAGGTTGAATCCTCTTTTGGACATCCCTGTTAGTCTCTGGGAAAATTAACAGACTAAAACTTATTGAAAAGTAAAATTGTCTTTGCATTTCTGTTAATTTAAGGAGAAATTAATATCATTGTTTGTGTGTACTGCATTTTGGGTAGTAGGTTTGTGGTCAAATAATAGGATAAATAAGTTTTCTGTACTAAGGTAGTGTATGTTTTTGAATGTCATTGAAATGGTGGTTAAGCCTACAGATTGAGGGGATTTCCTGATGGTGTAGTGGCTAGGCTTCGGAACTCCCAATGCCACGGCCTGTTTTCAATTCTGAGCCCAGGAACCATCCCCGCCTCCTGCCAATAAAAACCAATACAGAATGAACCTAAGTGAAATCTGAGAAGGCAAAGATGCAGCCGTCGTGCGATACCAGTAATATTTAGTAACTCTATGTGTCCTGAGAAGTACAAATGTCTGGTTAAGTGTCTGAGGTCACCTGTGTCCTATGGTCAGAATGGTTCAGATTTAGATACGAAAATCTCATAAAATCAATTAAACTAAGTTGATGGTTCTTTTGGTATGGGAATACAGACCATATCTGATTCTAGGGCCACAATGAAAGCAAAATGACTAAAACAATGAACACTGTGTCTAAAGCATGACTTGTGTGGTAAAGGAGAAGATTAGAAAAATATAAAAGAAAAAAAAAAAAGCTTTTATTCAGGAACGACTGACCATGGCCTATGACTAAAATCTGAAAGTCCCAATTGTACATTAATTACATTTATGAAATTTCCAATGTTAAACAGACGTTGGGCTCATTAGATAAATCAATTCTACAAAGAGAAGTGTTGCTTAGGTGAGACTGTTAACTCTGGAGAATGCTATTTTATTTAATGGACAGCATACAGTTCATGCTGACATATTATTAGTGCCTCAATAACCAAGCAACTTTAGGAGTTAGCAGCAAGAACCTAAGATGATGATCAGAGAGGGAATCTCCCTCTGAAACCTCCCCTGGAAAATACAATTGAACAGCTGGTGGCGATCCAACACGGGAAACGCTGAGTGACACAGTGACAGTTAAGAGATCCATGCAAGAAAGCCCCTGAAGGTATGAGTAAGAAGGGCAAGTGGAGAGAAGGGAGGGAGCAGAAATGAATTGTAACCTGACCTGACCTTGGCTGACTGGAGAAACTAAGAAGGAATCACAGAACTCTGGCTGAAGAGTGGCATGTTACTGGGTGTTGGAGGGAGCAGGGAGAGGCCAGCTGGTGAAAACAGTGGAGGCCAGTGTGGCTGAAACCCTGCAAACCAGGGGTGAGTTTGTACCAAGCAGCATCATGTTAGGAAGAAAGTCTGAGAGCTGTTCTAGGGGAGTTCAGAAGCTGAACAATGCACCTGAACTGCCCTAGGCAGCCGTGAGGTACCCAGCTGCAGTATCACTTTAGTATATGCTCTGAGCAAGTTTCAATCTGAGTTTGGCTACTGTGCAGATGCTGAAATGATGATTCATGGTCCTGGGTAAAAAGCAGGGCCAGGAGAAGTGAGTAGGACTGAGCTCATGCAAGCATTGGCACCCAGGCTCTCAGCTTGCCTTGCACGAACCTACTCCCCTCTCCACACCCGGCCTTCCTTGACTAAGGGACTGTTGTATCAACAGAGTCTACAACCAGGGAAGCCGACACAGGAAGCAGGGCTGTCGGTGAACTCTCTGCTCCAAAACACAGCTCTCTCCCCCAAATCTAGCCCCCCGCCACCACCTAGTGTCTGTACTACAGCAAGAAACCGCAGAAAAATCAACTGGGAAGAGAAAGAGGTCTTCTTGGTACTATCATAGGTAAAGTCCTCATGCCAAAGAAAAAGAACAAAAATGAGTACCTTAGGATTCAAAATGGCTAAGAATGAAGATGAAAATTTTTCTAGAAATCCAGAAATTTATGAACTAAGTGACATAGAATAGAAGGCTGACATTCTATAGGGCTCTCAAATAAATGAAATATATTGGCAGAACTCCAGAGCTGAGACGAATGATCTCAGAAAGTAAATTTGTGAACAAAAAACATTTTAACAAATTTGAATTATAAAGAAAAATAAGGTTGAAATTTGAGTGATAAATATATACAACAAAGTAAATGAAAAATGAAATACCTGACACAGAAAACAAGGCCAACCAGATGGAGGAATTAGTGATATTGAAGATCAGAACATGGAAACAACACAGAAAAAATAGTATAATGACTACAGAATCAAAAAAAATTGAAATAACTCTACAAAAACTATCTGAATCCATTAGAAAGAACAATATTGAAATAATAGGCCTTAAAAGAGAAACAGGAAAAAAGAGCTCTACAGAGAACATACTCAAACCAATAGTAGACAAGAACTTTCGAAACCTATTAAAAGATGTTTAACTCTAAACTGAAGTAGAAAATAGTTCCCCTAGCTACCTAGACCCTAGCAAGTCTTCTCCAAGACACATAATACTGAATATGGCAAAAACCAAAGACAAAGAGACAATTCTCTGGACACAAGGTTGAGGGAGGCAGGAGAACTATAACCTTTAAATGAAAACACATCAGATTATCACTGTACTTCTCAGCAGAAACTCTGTAAACCAGGAGAAAGTGGAATCAAATATTCAAAATATTTAAATAGAGAAACTTTCAGCCAAAAAAAAAAATTAACTAGCAAACTTATCCTTCAGATATGGAAGAGGGGTAGACATTCTCAGAGATATAGAAGCTGAGGAAATTTTTCAGCACAAAGCCATCATTTCACAAAATACTGATGGAGGCTCTTTGACCTGAAACAAAACATCAGAAATAAACGGAATAGAGTTGGGACAACAACGAAGTAATTTTAAAAAAGAAGAAATAATGGCCATAAGAAATCCTCACATATCAATCATCATTCTAAATGTTAAATGGACAGAACTCACCAATAAAAAGACAAAGAGTAGCACACTGGATTGAAAAACAAAACCCATTCATATGTTGTCTCCAAGAGATAAACCTCAGCCATAAGGAGAAATACAGACTCAGAGTGAAAGGATGAAAACAATACTCCAGGCAAATGACATCCAAAGAAAAGCATGAGTTACCATACTGGTATCTGATGAAACAAATTTCAGATTAAAAAAGATAACAAGAGACAAAGATGGACATTTTATAGTGATAACAGCGACAATGCAACAACAAGAAAACTTATTTACATTAATACATATGCCCCCAATCAGGAAGCATCAAAATACGTAAAGCAACTACTAATAATTCAGAAAGAAAAAACTGACAAAAACACAATCATGGTAGTAGACCTAAACACCCCCTTGACAGCCATGGACAGATCATCCAAACAGAAAATCAATAAGGAAGTATCAGCTTTCAATGACACATTACAATAACTGGACATAATTACTATTTACAGGATACTTCATTCAACAAAAAGAGACATACCTTCTTTACCAGTGCACATGGAACACTCTCAAAGACAGATCATATGCTGAGACACAAAGCTTGCCACAGCAAATTCAAGAAGAGTGAAAACATTCCAAATGTATTCTCAGACCACAAAGCTTTAAATTTGGAGATCAACTGCAAAATTAAAGCAAAATTAAAAAAAAACATATATACAAAGATAAAACACTATCTTATTTAACAATGACTGGATCAAAGAACAAATAAAAGAGGGGATTAAAAAATAATAAAGGAAGGCAAGATGGCAACTGGAAAGGAGAGCCCTAAAGCTTCTCCCAGGACACATAATTAAACAGCCATTCAGGAGATAAGAAAGAAAAGCCTGAGTGGCACACTGACAACTGCGACATCCATGCATCACAAGAAAATTACTGAATGTTAGAAAGAGGGGAGAAGAGAGAGAGCAGAGATGGATTGTGACCAGTTCCCATTGCTGCTAACTGAAAAACCTGGAAAGAAATCAGAAAGTAGCGTGACCACCAGGCACCAGTGAACACCAGGGTGGCAGAAAACTGGAAGACTGTGAAGCAGATGGACCTGGAAGCAGTGAGTTACAGACAAAGCCTGATAGCTAGACTTTGAAACTCTGAGTAGCAAGGAAGCTGAGCAAGAACTCTAAACAGCTCCAGGCAGAAATAAGGTGCCAGATACAGCACCTCGGCTACCAGAGCCCTCGTGGCCCACAACACAGACACGCAGTGCCTCACAGACCTGTGGTTCCTGAACCAGAGTGCTCACTGGCCTGTGACATCAGGCGCATGGATTTAGACCTGTTTGGTCGCGTGAACTCAGTGCCCTCATCTGGTGCTCTCACGTGGCTTGCGTCTGCCAGCCCGTGGTGTGCATTTAGCACCCTTACATAAATCATGGACACTGGATGGCACCCAGGGACCCAGCGCCCTTGCACAGATACCTGCCCATGGCTTATGGCCAGCTACAGGGTGCATACAATCGCGGCACCCTCCCAAGGCTCACATTGTGAACTGGCCCTGAGATGCTGCTGTGGAGACGAATCACTGGAACAAGGCCCATGGTAAAGCGCCAGAGATGGAAGCGAGGTGGATATGACAGCATTCACCCCAACCAGTGACAGCAGCCTTGGTCTGCATTCCATAGGTCTCCGTCATCTCCCCCAGCATCCCCAGCAGAGTGCAGGAGGTGGAGCCACACCAGCACATATTTTGTTGGCCTTACGTCCCTCCTACTGCCTCCCCAACAAAACTCAGGAAAAGAAGAGATTGAGGACCAACACACTCTTCTCCCAAACACTGCTGGAAACCAGAGATAAGGCTTAACCACCTCCGCTCTCTCGCAAAACTGGCTTCCCAGTGCCACCTCAGGTATGCTCTATACCAAGACATCAGAAAAATACCAATCAGAGAAAGAAAGAGGTCTCCTGAGGTCTGCTGAAAACAAAGCCCCAAAGAAGAAAAATACAACAGAAAATATGAGTATGTTAGGATTTAAAGCTTCACAGAAAGAAGATGAAAAATCATGAGAAAAAGATCTTACAGACCTAGAATTTTATGAACTAAGAGGCAGAGATTATAAAGTAGTCATTCTAAAAGCTCTGAGAGAAAAAAAAACACACTGGCAGAACATGGTCACTGAGATGAATGATCTCAGAAAGGAAATTCATGACCAAAAGGAACAATTTAACAAAGTTATTTCAAACTATAAGAAACAACAAGGTGGAAATTCGAGAGGTAAATAGTACCATTAAAAAACAAGTGAGAAATGAAATAACTGCCATAGGAAACAGGACCAACCAAATGGAGGAAAGAATGAGTAATAGTGAAGATCAGAACATGGAAAAAGCTCAGAAAGTGAAAGAGAGAGAATATAGCACCAAAAGGATTCAAAGAACTCTACAAGAACTATCTGACTCCATAAGGAAAAGCAATATCAGGAAAACAGGATCAGAAGAAGGAGCAGAGTACTCTATAGAGAACTTAAATAGTAGATGAGAACTTTCCAAACCTATTGAAAGAACTGGAACCCCAAATTCAGGAAGAAAATTGGTCCCCTAGATACCAGAAGCCTCACAGATCTCCAAGACACACTGTACTAAAGATGTCAAAAACTAAAAACAGAGAATTCTCAAGGTAGCCAGGGAAAAAAGAACTAATCCATAGAGCAAAACCCATCAGGCTGGCATCACCCTTTTCAGCAGAAACTCTACAAGTGAGGAGGGAGTGGAATCAAATATTCAAAACTTTAAAAGAGAAACTTTCAGTGAAGAATAAATTTTCCAAAAACATTATCCTTCAGATATGAAGGAGGAATAAAGACCGTCTCAGACACAAGGGTGGCACTTCAAAAAATACTGAAGGAGGCTCTTTGACCTGAAACAAAATATCAGAATGAATGGAATACTGTTGGGGCAGCAAGAAATCAACAAAAATAAAACAATAAAAAACAGTAATGACCATAAGAAATCATTACATATAAATCATCACTCTAAATATTAATAGAACTCACCGATAACAGACATAGAGTAGCAGACTGGATTAAAAAAACAAAGCCCATCCATATGCTTCGTCCAAGAGACACATCTCAGCCATAAGGACAAACACAGACTCAGAGTGAAAGAATGGCAAACAATACTCCAAGTAAATGGTAATCAGAGAAAAGCAGGAGTTGCCATAATGATATCTGATTAAATAAATTTTGGGTTAAAGAAAATAACAACAGACAAAGATGGACATTATGTAGTGATAAAAAGCACAATACAACGAGAAGATCTAATACTGATTAATATATATGCTCTCAACCAGGAAGCACCAAAATATAGAAAGCAACTAACAGGTCTGAAAGGAGAAACTGACAAAAGCACAATCATTGTGAAAGACTTAAACACCCCCTCAGCAGCCATGGACAGATGCTCCAAAGAGAAAATAAAAAAAAAATATATATATCAGCTCTAAACAACACATTATAATAATTGGATGTAACTGACAGTTACATGACACTTCACCCAGCAGAAAGAAACTATACCTTGTTTTCTAGTGCACATGGAACATTCTCAAGGATAGACCACACGCTGGGACACAAAAGTAGCCTCAGCAAATCAAGAAGATCAACATCATACCAAGTGTATTAATAGACCACAAGCTTTGACATTGGAGATCAACTGTAAAAGGAAAGAAGAAAAAATAAAAACCATATATGTGGATATGAAACATCTTTTTTTAAAAATGACTGAAAAAAAGAACAAATAAATGAAGAGTGTAAAAAAGATAGGGAACTTAATGACAATAAAAATACCACATATCAAATCGATTGGGACACAGTGAAAGCAGTAATAAGAGGAAAATTATTATCATTACAGGCTTATCTTAAGAAACATCACAAGTATAAACACCTTAACTTCCCATCTTAAAGAACTAGAAAAAGAAGAATAGACAAAACCCAAAGTCAGCAGAATGAAAGAAATAAGAATTAAAAGCAGAGCTAAACCAATTTGAGAATAGAAAGACAATAGAAAAAAATTAACGTTACACAGAGCTATTCTTTGAAAAGTCAATAAAATCAACAAGCCCCTCACTAGACTAATCAAAGGATGAAAGGAAAGGATACAAATACCCAAAATTGAAAATGAAAGGAGAGAAATTATCACTGACACTACAGAAATACCAAGAATTATAAGAAAACACAATAAAGGGCTGTATGCCACTAAATTTAACAATCTAGAAGAAATGAACAAGTTCCTAGAAACTTATAGCCCCCCTAGACTAAAGCAAGAAGAGATGGATAATCTAAATAGAACTGATTTTACATCAAGTTGACAATGCACTGTAGCATTGTATGCCTGAGGCCTATGTAATCCTTGCTAACAGATGTCACCCCAATAAATCTAACAGTAAAAATGAATTAAAAAATGTTGATATGACATAAAATAATAAATACAGTAATGAAAATAACTAAGTAATAAGACCTCTCCAAACAGTCAGAAGGGAAATACACATACCAAAAATAAGACAGAAGAAAGGATTAATTAAAAAATAGAAAGTTTTCAAAACGAAAAAGAATTTTTTATTATAAAATGGGGAAAAGACAGCCTCTTTAGTAGGTGCTGCTAAAAAGGGGGCTAAAAAAAGTATATTAATCTAGGCAGTTTAACATATATATATTGGAGTTCTAGAAAGAGGATAGTGGAAAAAAATTAAAATAAAAATATCCAAAATGTTTCAAATTTGATGAAAACTATGAACTCACAGATCTATGATTTCAGATTCAAGGATCTCAAAGAAACTTACACCATCTAAAAATAAAGAAAACCACAACAAATCATAAAAAATATTGCTAAAAACCACTGTTAAATAGCGTCCTAAAATGTTCCAGAGGAAAAAAATACACGCATGATGTATAGAAGCAGATATAAGAATGACAACTGACCTTTCATGAGCTATTTTGTGAGCCATAGATTCAGTTTCATCTTAAAATTGCTGAAGAAAAAAAAAGAAAGGAAAAAAAACCTTCAACTAGAATTATATGATCAGCAAAACCTGATTTTGAAAGACAAAATAAAATTTTTGTGTCTTCCAATGCAGCATAACTCCTTCCTGGGACAATGAGGGGACTCAGAAATTTTTATTAATTCAGCCAGACTAAGGACGTGTGCTCTTCACACCTTGATTTGGGGCTATGTCTGTGTTGGGAGGTGAGCTGAAAATTCTGAGGACATTGGGGCTTGATACAATGCTTCCTCCAACTTTTCAGTAATGCCAAGCAGTGGTTGCTCTAGGGCTGCATTGTTCAAAATGGTTTCTATTAGCCACAAGTGGTGATTTACATTTAAATTTTAAATTAACTCAAATTAAGAGAAATTAAAATTTAGTTATTTGGTCACAATACTAACATCTCATATGTGTGATGACTGGCTACCATAAAAGAAACTGCAGATGTAGAGCATGTCCATCACTGCAGAAATTCTATGAATAACTTAATATGATCTACTTATAGTTAATACCACACTACTTTACATAAAATATGGGAACTTTGTGAGAGAATAGTTCCTTTTTGTACTCCATCCTTTGTAACATTTTTATATATTTTATGTATATTTCAGACTCTTAATCTATTTTCAGATCCATAATCATTTTAACATTAGAAATTGCTTACTTATAAGGTGCATTGATTTGTGAATTAATAAACATTCTAGATTAAAGAGAAAACGTTAAATTTTAACTACCAGCGATATATAAATATGAAATATTTTAACTTACTCTGTCCATCTACTTTCTTTTCGTGTGTATGCAATTACAAGGGTTTCAAAGAATTTGAAATGTGAGTAAAATGGGTAGGATATTTTTTCCTAGGATCCTTTAATAGGATACTAAGAATTGTTTCCAGTTTATTATATAGTGTACCAATAGAAAATATTGTCTTCTATTTCTTCTAGGTAAACTCTTAAATACGAATGAATTCTTATTTAGATACTTTTTATTGTAATTCATGTATTTAATTTTAAAAACCTGTCCTATATTTGTTTTTATTTTCAGCCAGTTTTAATATATAAACACAATGTCTGGGAGTTCCCTGATGGTGTAGCGGCTTAAGGCTTCGGGGCTGGTGCTGTCAGCACTGCAGCCTGGGTTCGATTCCCAGTCAGGGAACTACCCGCATACCAAAAAGCAAAAAAAAAAAAAAACAAAAAACAAACGAACAAACAAAAAAAACAAAATGTCATCCATCTCATATGATAGTAGCTGATAAAGTTTAGCAAATATGTTGTAACCGAACACAAATTGGTATGTATCCTTCAGGTCTCAGTTCAATGGCCCTTCCTTTGAAATGCCTTGTCTATTTCGTATATAAACCCACTCCCCTCCCAATTTAAATTTAATCTGTCCTTATTACTTAGAGAAAGTAATTTTAAATTCTTTCCTTAATGGGACTTCTATCATTTGTAATATATAATAAATATATTGATTTGTATTTATATGACTGAACACATTTCTACCTCACTAGTGTATAAACTCCATAGGGACCCACATCTTTTGTCTCACACAATACCAAACACAATGCCTAGCACATTGTAGGTGCTTGATAAATATTAAGTAAATAAACGGTTAAATGGAGGATGGGCACATGACTGAATAGTGAAAATGACATAGAAATTTAGTAACTTTTTCTGTTTTCTCTTGTTAGGTTCTCTATAGTCCTCCTTTCTCCTACTACTCAAAAATCTAAAACTACAGCATAATTTTGGCAAAAATTGGGGATAGTGTTACACCCAAAACTTTACAGAGCCCTAAAATAAATGTGAATTATGGATCTCCAATTTCTTTATTTAAAATTTTAATCAAAGGTAATTTTACACCAAGTGCCAGCTGATACAGTGTAAACTGTGTGACATTCTATTTTTCATTAAACAGCCCTGTCTCCTGTATTAATGAAACTTATGTTAGATATTTTAAACTACATTATAATCTTCCATGTCATTTTACTCAAATTTAAGGAACACATGTTATAGCAGAACTTTTAAACACTATTGACATTTCCATCCATTGTAAAAGCGCTATAAGATGATGGCCATGAAGTGGGAGATCACCAAGAAAGTGAGGCTTTCTGGCTTGTTGGTGTCCTTAAGAAGCCGGAAGAGAGGTCACCCATCTGAATTCACCTCTGCTCCTCTCTGCATTATTCATATTGGGATTAAAAAGTAGGCTACAGAATGCAATTCCATATTTTCATTTTAGCAAATACAAATAGTATATATTTTAATAAGTGTGGTAGTTGTTGGAAATGATGTCATGGATCTCCTGATTGGGAGATTTTTGTTAAGATCTAAGGTTTAATAGTATTAAGGCAGGGATCAAACATGCTCCGAAATGTGTGCTCATGTGTTAGATGTAGGGAAAC